>PVLA01011578.1:0-51962 GCA_004027455.1 Hydrochoerus hydrochaeris
CTATATTCAATTATGCCTGATGATATAGACAATTCTATTGAAGATAATAAGAAACAACAGAGTAATCATTGTAGATCACCTTGTACTGTGGCTTTATACGACTTTTTGGTTTCATGTTTTTATAGGAATTTGTTTTGTTTTGTCTTGCTGTTTTGTTTTTCCCTCTAATACAGAAAAGATAGAAATACATGTAAAGTCTCATGCATGTGTAGCCGTTTACACTCTCACTGTTTGAATAACTACTTTGTATGCTTTAATTTTGTAACTTGAACAACTATTTCTAAGAGGACAATATGTAATTTATCAACTAGTGATTTCTTACTGTTTATCTTTTTTTTGAAATTCTGTATTATCTCTATCCTTTACATGCTTTTGTTTCTATTTAAATAATAAAAAAAGAATAAAAAAGAATCTGCTCAAAGGGGAAAAATAATATCTCAGTGAAAAGGAGGAAAAGAAACAGGAAGGGAAAAGAAAAAATATCTAGATTTGTAACAACACATTTAGGATAGCTAAGACGATTGTGCTACACATTCTATAATGTCTTGGAACAAAACAGTTAACATTCATAGGATTGCAGCAATTTTGCATGCTTGTGTCTGCTAATCTGAGGAACTCTTGAAGATCACTCTGTGAAATAACAGCCTTAGATCTGTTCCTACCACCCTGTTTTGAAGGCCTATATTGTCATTGTTTTGGGCTCTTTGCTATTATTATCTATTTGCCTTTTTTGTTTCTTATTTTTCTAGTAATTTGTTTTGTTTTGTTTTTCTCTCTAACAGAGGGATAGGTATACTTGTAGAGATAGGTATGCATTGCACAGAACTCATAAACAGTTTATAAGAATAGATTATATTATGCGTGATGAAATGAATAGCTACTTTGTAGAAAAAGAGACATGATGACACCCATTGCTGATTCTGTATTGTCATACTGTGAAATCCAGTGAGGCTCTTATTTGTTCAGAGAGGTTTTAGTCTCTTTTGTATTGTTTAATTTCAACATACATGAAGGTATGGGCAGCTATTTTGAAGAGAACAAGAGACATAATGGTAGCCATTGTTGATTTTCCTATTGTCTGGTTTTGAAGGCCTGTAATGCCTTCACTACTCTCTTCTGATATATTTGGTATAGTACTATTTGGTTTTGTATGAATTCATTGTGTGTGAAGATATGTACAACTCTTTAGAAGAAAACGAGACATTATGGTAATTACTGTAGATCTCCTCTTGTCTTGCTTTGAAATTTGTGCAACTTACATTGTTTTCTTCTCATCTGTTTTGTTCTGTTTCATTATGTTTAGTTTCACTCTCTTTAAAATAACATTTAAAATATTATATGAAGAAAGATAAACACAAAGAGAAATGAAGTAGTAGGGAGAGAGTAGAAATATATCCAAATACATGCATTATGTCAAATTATGGATAACCATATACATCTTTCTGAGCTAATGACATACCATTACTTTCCAAACTAGTTAGTAATAGCTTAGTGAGACGCAGTAAAAGTCACTTTTAAGCACTGTTTTTAAAGTTCTTTAAAAGATTCCTATTAAAAGAAACAAAGCTTTCTCAGATCTATGCAAAGTACTTCAGTATCACTACCAATAATAATCCAAAGCAGTGTCTGTCCCAAATATCTCAGCTCCCACATATTTCAAGTGAAATCCATTTGGTTCTGAGGTATCTGAGAAGTTGACTTTGAAGTTGTTCTTGAATTGAATTTGAAGTTGTTCTTTGAAGAAGTTGTTTAATCTTGAATTGTAGCTCTGTCATCCTAAATAATGACTGATATTATCAACACCGCTTGACTACTTGTCTTAAATGTCCACTGACATTTTGATAGCTTTGCATCATGATGTAGATGTCATGAATCTTAAAATGTGAATGGTAAACCCCCCATTCCTCTAATCTAGATTTTATTTTCAAAACTCATCTTTCATTTGTTCTGACACTTGTCTCTGTGATTATACCTATTCTCTGTCTGTAGAAAGTTTTGAATATATATTAGTATATGATGTCAGTTACTTACTTTTCCTTAGCATACAACACATGTCATATTTTTTAAAATACACAAGTGAAAGGACTTATAGATAAATAAGAATGACATGAATAATAGGATCCAAAAGTCACAGAAACAGTATCATAGAAGTGATGACTTATCTCATGTACTTTCAAGACACATTAAAGATTAATGTATCTTACAAATATTAGAAATAAGACTAGATTAACAATAATCCTATATATCATTCTGTTATAACCAGAAAGTTTTTTTCTCAGAGTGGCATGTACTAGTTGTTTACCATAATTTTAAAGCTGAGATACCTGTTTTTTCTGGTATTTTGTTAGCAAGTATGATTTATTTTGTTAGCAAGTATGATTTTTAAGATGCCCTCATCTGAATCCTTATCTGTTTGTATCACTTTTCAAAAAACAAGAAGAAAACATCACTAATATCACTCTTATTGTCATTACAATATTAAACAAACATTAGCAGGTTTATTTCATTGTGAAACTTGCTTTCAAACTTTTTCTCCAATAAAGCCTGCTTATATATGCTTGATTTCTATGTAAAAATTTAATTATATTTTTTCAAATTAAGTTTTATTATATGAAAATTTTCTCTTTATCAGAAAAAACTAAGACAATAAATCACCAGAATATCATCTGTGTATGCTAACAAAATGCCTCCCAAATTACATTTATAAAATCATAGGCTGTTATTTTATTCATTGCATCTCTAAATAGATGTTTAAAAGAAAGAGTCTTTCTGAGGCTATAATGTGATATTTCTTGAATTTTTAAAACCTTAGTAATATAAAAATAAGAGGTAATTTTTTAAGTGATGGAAACAACTATACGTAGCTATATAAAATTTTCATAATTAATCACACTAGGAAAAATTTGTAGCAAATTTTGCATGAAGCAATCTTTAAATAGACAAAAATAAAGAAAACTTTTAATATTTATAAGAACTTCAATATTTAGCTTAATACTTAAAAGGCAAAACATTGCTGTTAATATATAAAGGTGATGTAAGTTGTAAAGCCTAAGTCTGTTATTTTTTTCTACCAAACTATGACTGTCCTATAATCTACTGCACAACTTTAAACTGTGTATTTATTTATTTGTGTATGTGTGTGTGTTTTACAGCTGTACCTACTAGGCACTAAAGAAATAATGCCTCCTAAATTACATTAGAAAGTTTACAGTCTAGCTCTACAAGTGCCAACAGGAAATTTATACAGTATACTTTAAAACTTGAAATCAAGAACTGCAGTTTAGGGCATGTTTCACTATGGAAAGTACCACATGAATGTCAGGTAGATATAGAGACTGGTGATGATTCTACAGCAATTTTACAGCAAAGATGATTGAGAGTTTAATTACAGCAAAGATGATTGAGAATTTTAATGTTAAATTCTTATGGTAAGATATAACACAAATTCTAATGCAGAAGTGGAGAAAAATTACAAAATATCACAGAAAAAATAATATTTTTTAAAAAGCTCTTGCTTTTGTGTTTTGTGGAGAAAGAATGAGCGTTTGGAGAAGGAAGAGAAAAAGTAACAAAAAGAGAAGGAGAAGGACTAAAGAGAAAAAGGTAGAAGAAAAGAAAAGACAGTTTATTTTCCCAAGCTCCTTTATTGTATGGAAATCTGTGGAGATTTCACAAAAAAGTAGGGACTAGAGGTTCCATTTGACCAAGCCACTCCCTCCTTAGTATCTTTCCAAAAGAATTAAAACCATTCCAAAAGAATTTAAAAAGTCATTCCCTCCTTAGTGTTTTCCAAAAGAGTTAAATACCACACCTGTTTATGTACCATGTTTGTAGTGGCACAGTTTGGTAACAGCCCAAATGCTTATCAAGCACAAATGGATAAAGAAGATGTATTTTTTATGCAATGGGGTACTATTCAGCAGAAAGATGAATAAACTTGAGACATTTATAGGTAAATGGGTGGACTTGAGGTCACACTTAAGTGAAATAAACCGAATGCACATATGTACATATCACATTCATTCCCTGGTGTGAGAAACCAAGGGTGTAAATAAAGATCAGAATATATACTAAATGTTATGAAATAGGAAGAAAATATTCAGTTATGAAGGGAACTAGGGAAAGAGAAAGGGGAAATGAAGGAAATAATGAAAAAAGAAGGAAAAACAGAAATAAAGCTTTTATAAATGAGGAAGGGAAGAGAGGTTAGAGGGAAGATATGAGAATGAGGGGGACAAAAAGGAATTGAAATAAACTGCATAGAGGGATAAAGTCCCTATGATGAAAGTGATCATTATGTATACTTGAAATATACCAACAAACTTAATTAATTAAAAATAAAAAAGAAAGGATATTTTAGTTTAAATAATAAAAATAATTATTAACTTATTACTATTTGGAGAATACCAAAGCCATATAAATAAAAGTGTCACTTAGAACTCACTCTGAAAACTGTTGTAACTGTTTCAGCAAGTGCCTTCCAAGCTGTATATTCTCCTATGTGTGAAAGCACTCATTCCATTGCGAATATGTAGAATATCTCCATTGTGGACATACATCTTGCTTACATTTCCCACCTTTTTGTCCAGTTAGTTATAGATTTGTGTTGAAATTCTAGACAAACTTCTGTCATAATAATTGAAGTAGGTGAGTTTTCTCATCCTAATTGCCTTTTCACCTGCTGGCAATTACTGTATTGGTGAGATACAGGAGGCCAGGAATTCAAAGTGCAAAGACAACTTAGGTGAAGAGTTTAACCACAAACAGTGAACTGCTGCGTGGATAGAAATAAACTTTTATTTTTAAGACTCATACTTTTCAAAAGTTAGGTCATTTATTTTTAATAATATACTATTTCTTTTATCACATTATTTTATCATAATGAATTATTTGATATTTCATATAATAAATTCAAATTGCTCAACAGTTTTCAAAACAATAATTTTGAAGCATAGTTCATTAGTAACTCAAACTCACCTTGGTTTTGATGTGTATTATCCACATGTTGCATGAAAATATGCAACATATGAAAGGTACTTTTAGTGAATTTATTGTATGTATTTTATTTAATTATAACCATAACAAGAATAAAATATTAAATGTTAATTAAAACTAAAATAGTGAATAAAATGTATGCTAATCTGTGAAGATTTATTATGCTTGTGATAAAAATGTCATTATAACTAATTGCATAAAATGTTGACAAATAAAATATATGATGATAATATTTATATTGCTCTTTTTCTCTAAAATAAGATCTTTCCTGATAGTTATTATCAAGCCTGGAAGGACAATGTAACTCTTTTGCAAAAATCTATAATACATGATATTAAATTAACTTTAAAGACACCTTGCAGAATGTATGAGAGCCTAATTACCTCAAATAATGTAAATATTGTATGTCATAAACATGGCATTATTAATATTTATATTATTAATTTTAATACTATCAAAAAAGTTAATAATTAATAATATCATCAAGAATGGAAAAGAGAAAGGCGATTAGGAGGAGAGAGGGAGGGAAGGGAAAGGAAATTAAAAAAGAAACAAGCTGTGTTATGTACATGTACCCACACTCCAAGGCAATTGTAAACTGTAAGTATTTAAAACATGTAGTTATAAAAAATATAATAAAAAGATCCTCAAAGTTTTAAAATAGAACCAAACCATAAGTGGTAAAACATTGTTAAATGGACTGAATAGTGATCATGTTGGAATCTCAGAGGTGAAGTGATTGGTTATTGCTGAATGTTCAGCTTGACATCAAGCTGGCAATCTAGCTGTACATGTTCCGATATGACACTCATAGATCTTAAACACAGTAACTTGAAATCAAGAAATACAATTTAGTTCAGGTTTAATTACAAAAAGTTCGATATATCTGATTGTCAACTAGATATATAGACTGTTGACAATTTTATAGGAAAGGTGGCTCAGATTTAGAGTTAATTGTGAATGAGAAATCATACTTTCAATGCCACTATATTAAAATACAGATCAGAACTTAAGGCGAAATGGTCAAATATTGAAATAAATTTGTGTGTGAACAAGATAGAGATTGATCTTTGTTAAGTATCCGTAAGTCATTTTGGAAGAAGTGATGTATTAAAAGTACATGAATTGAAGCTAGTAAGACAAACACAGTATTTCGCAGAATAATTATACGATGTTGAAGCAGAAAAGAGAAGTAGTGTTTATGTCTCCGATACCATGTACTGATTTGAAATGAATAATATTTCATTTCTGTATGTCAGTTTTTATCACTTCATTTTATAGATGATACTGAGAAATTCAAATTAATAATACTAGTAAATGGTGGCACTGAATCTAGAAAATAAACAGGTAATTATACTAGGAATCTGTTGTGTTTCATAGGCTTAAGGGAGCAAAACAAAGCAAAGTTCTAAAACTTTACATTGATATTTTACTGTAAATTTCACCCATCTATCAAACTATTTATTGATCATTTAAACAAATTTACAGCTATACTAAAAAAATGTTTTACAAAAATTACAAGAATCAGTTATTTTAATCTTGTGATGTGACAACAGATTTATAAAAATATTAGACTTATTTAAAAGTAAATTTTAAATTCTGATTTAAGAAATTATAATAAATCATCAACTTTTAAATTATATTTTTAATGTTTATAAATTTGATTTCAATTTATAACTGTTAAGGAAATACAACTAAAACATGCCTAAAATATTTCTTATTATGAGAACTACTTTCTCAAAGGTTCAAATGACAGCATTAATTAATATCAGTCATATGTTTTGTTACACAATTTTTCAATAGATGATCAAAAATCAGTGAAAGATTATTTTCCTGAAATGTACAATATTTTTTGTTCATAAGCCTTATATATGCCACTATGTAGAAAGTGAATTTAAATTCTATTTTTAATATTTTTATTTTATAAGTTGTATGTCTAATTCAAGATACATATTAAAATTTGTAAATTTTCTGCCATTTATACTGGTAGACACATCATTTAAGAAAAAATAGATGTGGGTAAGATAGACTAACTTACAATGTAGAAATTTCTAAATCAATATTATCTATTGTTAATAATTATATTTATTAAAGCATTGTATCTGTTAAAAAGCATATATTGTGTACAAAAATAAGTACTAATAAAAATCACAAAAGGCTAATTATGTTATCAACCAAAAGTTCAATTTCTTATTCCTTTAGTAATTTAGGGAAAGGTTAATTAACAGCTTTTATAAAGTCTCTGAATATAAAATATTTGACAGTTGAACTTCTGATAGGAAATTGACATGATGCTCTACAATAATTTCACTGTACTGCTCTACCTTTGCTGAGAATTGCATCATAGTATTCATGTACAAATCACATCTTTTTAAAAAATCATAAAAAGTTAAATTTTAAAGTGCAGAAAAACAGTATTGCACATTATATTTTGTGTACATTAGATTTTTATACACAATTCTCATTTGTTAATTTACCATTGATTAAATAGTAGAAATATGATTCAGTTGAAACAAGATGGAATTTGGAGTAACAAGACTAGAGAATGGCATCTTCTTCCTTTTTTTTTTTTGTCCCAGGGTTTGAACTCATGACCTCACATTTGCCAGATAGTCACTGTGTCACTGAGCTCTGTCCCCAGCCCTAGAAAGATATTTTAATTTGACTACCTCCATTGTCTTTTCTACAGATAATTCAAGTATTCATTGCACCTTATCAAACCATAGTATCTATCAAATGTAATTGTGAATATCTAGTGAAGATGTGTTGGTAAAATAGAAAAAACAATACATACCCTAAAGTATTTTTTAAAATAAAGTATTATCAAAATAAGTTGGGCAATTAGGATATTGACATTTCCTTACTGAAGGGATTTTTGCTATTTTGTATTTATCCATAGAAATCAGAAATAAAATTTTACCAAAAGTTGTTTCTATGAAGTTTGATAAGGTTTTACTACTAATTAAAAAAAAATGTTGACAGTCAACTATATTACAGGAAATTTTATAATCACAGCATAAAATTTATCCAGATATTTACCAATCCTCATGACATTTCTGTGACTTAGATTTCAATATGCTTCTCATTCCACAGATGAGGAAACTGAATAGCAAAAAAATTAATAGTTTTCTGAATATCACCCAATCAGTAACAAGACAGAACTAAGAGCTGAATACAACAAACTTTATTCTACAGAAATCCTTTACTCTTTGCATTCCATACAAATGGTTCTACTTTAGCAATATTGAAAACAGCAGGTATTTAGAGTTTACCTGTAATTTGCTAACATTTGGTCCTATTAAAGTGCCTTTTAACGTGCAGCTGAAAAACTGACCAAAAATATGTAGGTTTACCTGATCTCAATTAACTGGATTTTATTGAGATAATTAAACATAAAGATGTCTTTTTTTTAAATTCATAGATAACAGAGAACAAATAAAATTACAAAACTGTAACAACAGCAACACAGATTATCCATGTTCTTATTCAATCTTGAGTTAATATAAGCAATTATTAAGTAGTATATGCTAACACATCAAATGATATGTTAAGGAGAAGAATATTTATGTATATGGAAGTTGTTGCTTTTGTATCTGTGGTTAAAGGAAAAATATAATCAATATATCATCCCTGAAACAATTTTTTTTTGCAAAATGACCAATAATAGGATATTCAAAATGGAAAGACTTAAAGTAGCATAGCATTATAATATGATATAATTTAAAGGAAAATAATCACCATGTTTATTCCTGAAACTCTTCTTGAATAAAGATGCTGTGTTTCAAAATAGAATTTAAAATGAAGTTAAATAAAATTTTGTTAAAACTAGCAGCATATCCTTAAGTAGAAGAAAAAGAAAAGATAGGATGAAAGGTGAAAAGATATATATATATAAGCTATATTATCAGAATTAAGAAAAAAATTGCAATAATGATATGTTCACTAAAGTTCACCATTTTATTCACTTAAAGTAGAGACATGAAACACTTTTGGTGAAAACACTGAAATATGTGCCTAAATCACATTTGCAGTCATTGTTACATAAAAAAATTTTCTGTAGCTTTTTGCTGTGTTTTCCCTTCACTATAACTCACTGAATGCATGTGGAAATCATTTTTTCATGTAGATGGTAAGAGTGTGTTTTGATAAAAAGTAAAACAGGAAAAGGGTAACAGAATTCAAAAGCATTTCAATATTGGCTCTGGCATTTAAGAAAATTAAATCAAAAACTGTAATTTGTTAAGAAAATCAAAAGTAGAGAATTATTTCCCAAATTAGGTTAAAAAAAATTAGTTTAAGAGACCCGGCCATGGCTATGGTGGAATCCAGACAGCTGCACAAAGAAGAAATTCACCCGCCCTCTTGGTAAGTGCCTTCCTCCAGCGAGAGCCAGGTGGAGAACCAGTGAGCAGCCCCCAAGATCAGGTCACAGCCATGGTGGAACCCAGGAGTTTGCACAAAGAAGCAATTTGCCTACCGTCTTTTTAAGTGCCTTCCTCTGGTGTGAGCCAGGAGGAGGCCCAGTAGTGTCTCCTGTGAGCCTATCGGTGCAGGGGATTGGAATCAAACATCCCAACCCACCCCCCAGCAACTGGGGACAGAGGTCTGAGCATCTCTTGGCAGGATGACTGTGTGCAATATAGCAAATATAGGGGGTGTCCTCTATCTTCTGTTTTAAAGCAAATATTGTTTTCAGTTTTGTTTCATTATGATTAATTGCTTTACTCTATTCAATATTCGCTTTCAATTAATTTTATAATGTTCTGTCTTTGGTTTGATTTTGCTATACCTAATTAACTAAACAACTATTGTGAAGATAACAGATATACTAAGGTACCTATTACTGTTATCCCAGTTACCTGCTATGAAATTCTGTACCAAATTCACTGCATTGTCTCAATTGGCTTTGTTCTGTCTTGTTCTGTTGTATTTCTACTACCTTCAAAATTAAAAAAAAGGAAAAAAAGAAAAAAAATCAGCTTACACTTAAAAGCATTTGATTGCATACTGATAATAATACAAGAACAAATTTAGACCTATAACATAAAAATTAACTTCTAGCTCACAGTCAAAATATAAAATAAAAATAATGCTTGGTCAAAATATAAAAGAAAAATAAAGTTCAAAGCAAAAGACAGAGATAGAGTTATATACAAAGATGCCAGCTGGTGGGTCAGTCAACAGACTATTAAAAAGCTAGCTGATGAGTACACAACACATACTATCTGTATTCTTGCTATTATGCTTGCATATTATAAAAAAAGATCAATTATTTGCTACAACTGAGGTGTGCAGAATCACAGAAAACATGATCAAATGAGAAAAGTGTAGCATGATTATTTATACTCTTAACATCTTTATCTAGGAAAACATTTTAAAATGAGTAATAAAAATAAATTGAAATGTCAAAGCAATACATTGACTGTATTATATAATATATTTAGTGTTACTCCATGATTGGGTCATTTAGTATTAGGCATCAATCTTAAATTCTTCATATTTTACTATTCTTCTAATTAGTTTTGTCTTAATTAGGTGGGAATGCCAAAATACAATATCGGAGACTAGTTGCTTTAGTAACAGGCTTTTATTTCTTACAGTTCTGGAGATTGGAAAGTTTATCATTTTAGGTACCTATCAATTCATTTTCTTGTTTTCAGATGGTCACATTCTGTTTCCTCACGTGACCTTTTCAGCATAGGAGAGAGAAAGTTGGGAGGAGAGAGAGAGAGAGAGAGAGAGAGAGAGAGAGAGAGAGAGAGAGAGAGAGAGAGAGAAAGAGATCTTATCCCCATAACTAATTGATTTAGACTTAAATTTTCAAAATATAAATTTTGCAGGTATACATAACATTTAGTTCATAACAAACTCATTCATGTCCTCTAGATCACTGCCATAATTACATGAGTAAGTTGCAGATACAAGCAATGAAAAAGCATTGCAGTATATGTCATAGGCAAGTTTCATTCTACAGAAAGCCAGGGATCGCCAATACTACAAGCATGTGTCAAATCATGTGAGACAAGTTTCGACTGGATGCATTCAGTTTCTGCTTCAGTTGAGTTTTTTTTTATTTGAAGAGAAAAAACAGCAAAACAGAAAAAATGGAAGCAATAACACAAAATACCAAAAATAAAATAAAATAAATAGTAAGAAATCATCAGCTGACAAATTACATCTGACATCTTAGAAATAGTTGTTCAAGTTAAAAAATTAAAGCACACAAAGGGGACATTCAGGCAGTGAGACTGCAAACAGTTCTGCTCAATGATCCAACAAACACTTAGTAATAAGCTTATTGATCCTAAACGCTTAAACACACATGTAGTTATATTCTTTAGAGCACTTCCTTTTCCTCTCCTTTTGACAATTGCATTTACACATTTTGGGTTTTATTATTCCTACAGTTCTTATTACTTTTTACACTAGAGACACAATGTGAAATTTATAAATATGATTCTTATTTATTTCACTTGTGAGAATAGGCTTAAGTTGCCTCCATTTCAATATGAAGGACTCAAGATTATCCTTTTGATAGCTGAGTAATATTCCATTGAATACAAATACCACATCTTTTTTATCCACTTTGCCTTTGATGGGCATTTCAGCTGTTTCCAAGACTTAGCTATTACAAATTATGCTGCTATGAACATGGGTGCACATACATCATTGTGATATGACCTTTTCAGGTTTTCTGGGAAAATACCCAGGAGGGGAATAGCTAGATTGAATGGAGCTTCCAATCCTAGTCTTCTGAGAAATCTCCATAGTGATTTCCATAGCGGTTGCACCAGTCTACACTCCCACCCCCAGTAGAGCAGCAGTGTTCCTTTTTCCCCACAGCCTTGCCAACATTTTTTTATCAGTTGTTTTCTTGATGGCAGCTATTCTTTCCAGAGTGAGATGAAATCTCAATGCTGTTTTAATTTGCATTTCTCAAATGACTAGTGATGGTGAACATTTCCTCATATATTTATTTGCCATTTGTATATCTCCCTCTGAGAATTGTGTGTTCATCTCAGATGCCCATTTTTGGAGAGGGTCTTTGAATTTGGGAGGCTTGATGTTTTTCAATTCTTTATATGTTTTGGATATAAGTCCTTTGTCTGAGGGGTTGCTGGCTAAAATTCTTTCCCACTCCATGGGTTTTCTTTTCACTCTGTTGGTGATTTCTTTTTAGTGCAGAAACTTTTCAATAATAAGAGATCCCAGCTGTTGATTCTCTGAAGTGTTTCACGTGCAGTTTACATTTTGTTCATGAATTCTCTGCCTACCCCTACATCTCCAAGACTTCTACCTACCTTGTCTTCCAGTAGATTTAGTGTTTCTGTTTTAATATTTAGATCTTTGAGCCCTTTAGACTTTAGTTGTGTGCATGGTGATAGGCATGAATTTAGTTTTGGTTTTTGGCATGTGGAAAGGCAGTTTTTCCAACACTATTTATTAAAGAGGCTATCCTTCCAGTGGACATATTTAGCCCCATTTTCAAATGTCAGGTGGCTGGATGGCTTTGTGGTTGTGCTTGCATCTTCCAATCTGTTCCATTGATCCTCAGGTCTATTTCTTTGCCAGTACCATACTGATTTTATCACTGTGGCTTTGTAGTATAGTTTCAGGTCAGGAATTGAGATGCCTCTTGCCTTGCCTTTGTTGCCCAGAATTGCCTTCACTATTCTAGGTTTCTTCAGTTTCCAAATGAATTTTAGGAGTGTTTTCTCTAGATCTGTGAGGTATGTTAATGGTATTTTGATTGGGATTGAATTAAATCTGTATAACAGTTTTGGGACTATGGCCATTTTCACATTGTTGGTTCTTCCTAGCTAAAGCAAGGAATATCCTTCCATTTTCTAATATCTCTTCTATCTCCATTTTTAGCATAGCACAATTTTCAGCATTTAGGTCTTTTACATTCTTAGGTTGATTCCTAAGTATTTCATTTTTTTAGATGTTATTGTGAAGGGCTATATTTCCAGAATTTCTCTCTCAGTAAGTTTTTTGAGCATTGAATTTGTATCCAGCTATACTGCTGAATTTGTTTATTACTTCTAGTAGTCTTTTAATGGAGTTTTTTGTCTTCTATCTAGAGTATCATGTAGTATCATGTCATCTGCAAATAGTGATAATTAAACTTATTCCTTTCCTAACTTTATTCCTTTTATTTCTCTCTCTTGTCTGATTGCCCTGGCTAGTGTTTCCAGAACTACATTGAAAAGGAGTGGTGATAGTGAACATCCTTGTCTTGTTCCTGATTTTAAAGTGAAAACTTTCAGTTTTTGTCCGTTTAGTATAATGTTGGCTGTTGGTTTGTCATAGATGGCCTTTATAAGATTGAGGAAGATGCTGCGTATTCCAAGTTTCTGAAGGGTTTTTATCATGAACATGTGTTGGACTTTATTGAAAGCTTTTTGTGCATCTATTGAGATGACCATGTGGTTTTTGTTTTTGGCTCTGTTGATGTGGTGTATTGCATTTATTGATTTCCATATGTTAAACCATCCCTGCATTCCTGGAATGAACCCCACTTGGTCTTGATGGCTTTATAGTTGTGCTTTCTATTTGCCAGTATTTTATTGAGAATCCTTGCATCAATGTTCATTAGTGAGATTGGTCTATGGTTCTCCTTTTTGTTTGGGTCTTTCTCTGGTATTTGTACGAGAGTAATACTTGACTCCAGGAATGATTTAGGGAGGATTGCTTCCTTTTCAATTTCATTGAAGAGTTTAAGAAGTATTGGCATCAGATCTTTTCCAAATTTCTTGTAGAATTCATCCATGAATCCATCAGGACCTGGGCTTTTCTTTGTTGGTAAGTTTTTAATTATGTTTTCAATATCAGTAGCTGATATCGGGTTACTCAAAATTGCTATTTCTTCTTTGTTGAGCTTTGGTAGTTCATATGTTTCTAGAAATCTGTTCATTTCCTCTGTGTTTTCCATTCTATGTGAGTAGAGATTTTCAAAATAGGTATTCATGATCTTTTGTTTTTCCATAATATCTGTAGTAATTTCCCTCTTCTCAGTTCTTATTGGGTGAATTTGGGTTTTTTCTTTCTTTTTCTTTATGAGGTTAGCTAGGTTTGTCAATTTTCTTTATTCTCTCATAAAACCAGCTTTTTGGTTCATTAATTCTTTGTATTCTTTTTTTTTAGTTGCAATTGCATTGATTTCTGCTCTATTCTTTACAATTTCCTCTCTTCTATGAGCTTTGGGTTTAACTTAGTCTTCTTTTTCTAGAAGCTTGAGATGAAGCATTAGGTTATTTAATTGTGCTTTTTCTGTTTTCTTCACATGACAATTTGTTGCTATATATTTCCCTCTTAAGACCACTTTCATTGCATCCCACAGGTTATGGTATGTTGTTTCTGTATTTTCATTGAATTGTAGGTATTGCTTTATTTCTTCTTTAATTTCATCTGTAGCCCACTGGTTGTTCAAAAGGTTATTTAATTTCCATGTATTTATGCAGGTTTTGCAATTTCTTTTGCCATTAATTTCCAATATCAGTGTGCTATGGTCAGAGAGTATGCATGCAATAATTTCATTACCTTTGCATTTACTTAAGAATGTTTACTGGATAATATATGGTCTATTTTGGAGAATGTCCCATGTGCAATTGAGAAGAATGTGTATTCTGATGTGGTTGGGTGGTACACCCTGTAAACATCTACTAAGTCTAATTGGTCACAGGTATGATTCAGTTCTATTATTTCTTTGCTGACTTTTTGTCTAGTTGATCTATCTCTTTTTGCCAATGGGCTTTGTGCCAATGGGCAGTTAATTGTGTTTTTGTGTATTTGGTTTTTCATGTCCAATAGTATCTGTCTTATATATTTGGGTGGTCTTGTATTTGTTGCATATATATTTGTAATTGTTAGTTCTTCCTCTTGAATTTTTCCACTAACAAGTATGTAGTGACCTTCTTTACCTCTTTTAATCATTTTAGGTTTGAAATTCACATTGTCTGCAATTAGAATAGTTACCCCTGCTTTTTTCTGGTTCCTTTTGCATGGAATACTGTTTTCCATCCTTTGAATTTTAATTTATGAGTTTCCTTTTGGGTCAGATGTGTTGTATATAGCATATTGTGGGATCATGTTTCTTGATCCATTCTGTCAGTCTATTTCTTTTTATAGGTGAATTGAGGCCATTTACATTTATGGATATCACTGATATATACTGGCTCAACTTTGCCATGTTATGTTCCAGTTGTTTGCTTTCTTCTTTTTCCCTCTTGTTTAATTGCTTCTCCTACCTGGTGGTTTCTTTCTGTCATTATTCTGGGGACTGTGGTCATTTTTATGTCTATCTAGTATGTCTTTCATTAGTCTTTCTAGGGTTGGCCTGGTGGATGTGAATTTCTTCAGTATCTTGTTTCTCCATTAAATTTGAATGAACATTTTGCTGGGTACGTCAGTGTGGGTTGAAAATTGTTTTCTTTCAGGGCTTGAAATACCTCACTCAAAGCTCATCTTGATTTGAGGGTTTGTGCTGAAGTCTGATATGATTCTAATTGGATTTCCTTGATGGGCGAGTTGTGTCTTTTCTCTAAGAGCTTTTAGTATTCTGTTTTTATGCTGTATGTCTGAGACCCTAATTATTATATGTCTGGGTGTAGATTTATGTTGGTTATGACTGCTTGGCATTCTATATGCCTCACTTATCTGCATATCAGATTTTTTCCCCATGTTTGAGAAATTTTCTTCTATTACTTCTGTTTATATTTTGGTTATGTCATTTGCATTGACTCCTGCGTCTTCAGTGATGCCTATTAATCTTATATCTTTTCTCTTGGCATCATCTTGAAGCTGTTGGATTGTCACTTAATGCTGCTTTGTTATTTTTAGAAGTTCTGTTCTTTCATGATCACTAACTATGATCCTGTCCTCAAGGCCCAAAATCCTATCCTCAGCTTCATTTAAATGGTTTTGCCAGATTTGAATATACTTTTTTGTTTCTTGGATGTCTCTTTAAGTTTTTTTTTTCATGAATTCAGCATGTTTTCTATATTGTTCATTCAAGGTTTCAAGCAGTTTCCCATGATCCTGTACTTTGTTCTCTATTTCTTCTTTAGCTGCACTCCACAACTCCTTTACTAAAGTTGTTATTTCTATCTTTACATGGGAGTGTACTTCTAATTTGACTTCCTCTATAGCCTCATGGAGTTGTTTTTTATTTCACTCGCTATCTTTTCAGAGATTTCTGGTGTGTTACTTTTGAAGTCCTTTATTTCAGTGTTTCCTGTAGTTGCTCCTGGTGGACTAGATGTTTGAGATTGCATTTTGTTTTTTCCTTTTTGCCATTTTCCCCTGTCAAGTTAATATTTGGTCCCTCAATCCCACTAGTGTCAACTGTCGGTAGTATGTATCTTGGGGTCCTAATGTAAAGTTGATTTTTGTCCAGTTGCTGGGTCCCACAATGAATAGGTGGCCAGTCACCTGATTTCCCACTGCAGGACTTGTTGGGTGAGTTCTGTATTCTTCCTTGGCTGTCAACCCTAGTAGTACTGATGTAGATCAACTTTTAATTCCTGCTATTACTTTATCTTCAGGTTATTCCAGGTCACCAAATCTCCCTGTCTGTAGTATTTGTGTTAGCTAAGGCCCTACTGTGTCCTTATTGTGTTCCTGTGTGTCTCATAAGCCCTTTTGATTTTCTCTAAGTTGGGGGAGTCCTTGCTGGTACACTCTTCACTCTGCCTGATGTTTTCTTTGTGCAGGAAAGAGTCACCCACACTCTTGTTAGACTCACCAAGGTCTTACAGTTAGTTGGTGGGAGCTTTACTACTGGCCTGTTTACCCACAGTATACCTTTATTTTAGGGGCATACACCCCACACTGACTGGAGCCTGCCAAGATCTTCCATTTAGGTGAGGCAGTCACTGAATCTCCCCTCAAGCTAGCACAGTTAATCTGCTGCAGTCTAAGGGTCTGGGAGAAAGGGTTGGAGCTCTGGCTGGAGTTACTGGGTACCATGAGGTGGTCTGAGGAGAAGGCAGAGTTCCAGGAAAGGCCCTCATTTAGGCTTGCCTTAGGTGCACCAAAATATGTTTTAAAATAAAACAATCTGTGCATCACAAAAAAAACATTAAGATGAAAATTTTTCAGTATCATTGATTTTGCATACTCTTCTTATTTCAGATTTCAACTCTTTAAGAAATGCTGTCACGGGAGACAAAACTTAAGTTTATGATCCCAAGACCATGGTACAGAGTTCTCACAATTCACCTAGTTCTTGTCCTGGGATAAACCATGTCATTCAAGATCCAACATCAATGTGATATTGATGGTGTTGTGTGAGCAGAGTGTTCACCCAGAAATGCTTCAGTGAACTCTGAGTTTTTATTAGGGTTTATTAGAGCATTTGGAAAACAAATAGTTAGACTTGGTGGTGATGGGAAAGGGATCCAGGTATGTGAGAGTAGGAAAGTTGGCAGGAAAGGAAGCAGAAAAAATTAAGTTATGTTATCTAATGTAACAGTTGCCAAGATGCATGTAATGATTATGTATCAAAAGCATACACTGATTAAAAGATATGAATAAAGAAGATCCTGATAAATGGGCAAATAGTTTCATCCTTCATCATGGAAATGCTTTCAGTCACACATCTCTTTTGGTACTCATCTGCCAAATAAAACTTTATTGCGGTGTTCTCCACCACCTGAATCATCACATCTGGCACCTGGGACTTCTGGCTTTATTCCGACATGTATATCCATGAAAAGCAAACGTTTTTAGCTGATTCATGATATTGAGGCAACTGCAATATTTCAACTAAAAACACTCAAGGAAGAAGACTTCTAGAACTGTTTCACCAAGTGGCCAGAACAAATAAGTGCATTCAAAGCCAAGGGGTATTTTGGGGGGGTTAGTTACAATGTGTTTTTACTGTACAACAATCAACTCATGCTCAAATGGTAAGTTTATATATATATATATATATATATATATATATATATATATATATGTAAATTTATATGTACATTTAAAACTGCACTATTATGGTAAGACATATTCATTACTCTTATGAATATTTTATTGGTTTATTGGCTTGACTATTGTTTCATAATACTGTTTTAAAATATTGCTATAGATTTAAAAATACACATTTTGTTTGATTTCAGTAACCAAAACTAATCATTTAAAAAATGGGGTAACTATCTAGATAGATAGATAGATAGATAGATAGATAGATAGATAGATAGATATCCTTATTTGAGGAACAATAAACCAGTCTGAGTCTTGAAAATTCAACTAACTGAAAAACCAGGTCTCAGTTATATTCAGTGTTTGCCCTTAAGGTAATTTAGTTAAGCTTTAAAAGCACATTCCTTTCATTAATGGAAATGAGGCGGATAACCTTTCAGCTAGACAGCTTGGAAAAGGTCAGAAAGGCTAGCTTTTATGGAAATCAAATTCTAAAATTTTATTTAAACAACAACAACAACAACAAAAGAATCACTCAACACATACTTTAGTATATGTGGATATCAAATTGAGTCATTTAAAACATTTAAAATGATTTCACTTAACATCATGGTCTTAATTCTGTAGCTTCTATTTTTAAGTGGTCCATTTGAAAATATGTCAAGAATGGAGACCTTTTGGTCTTCTGTATATTAGCTAAGAATTCCATGAATTATCCAGCCTAGCTATCTACTTTATTTAATGTATACATTATATATAATTTCATTTATATTGTGTGCAAAAAAACTCCCAAAATATAACCGATTTTTTATCAGGTCAAATAAAATAGGCTTTCAAGGACAGTTTCATAGATACCTGAAAATAAGAATATAGGACTAAATATTTTTATTGTTTTAGAAAAAACAAAATAAGTAAAATATAAAGTAATTATAATTACATGTAAGCAATTATTTATATTAAACTGTCATAGGTACCATTTTAGAGATACAGTATACTACCAATTTTTATATTTCCTCCATGTTCATTGAAGATTTGATATGAGTATCATGCACTATTTTTTAATGATCAGACCAACTAAATTACACAAAATATCATATTATTAATAAGTAATACTATTAATTACAAGAAGAAATGCAGTTGGGTGAGAATAAAAATAAGTCTGTAGGTCACGATGGCATTTTTCAAACTACATGGGTGTCATGCAAGATAACAAAGAAAAAATGAGAAAGCTATGCTCTGAGATAACCTGAAGGAAGAAAGAATTTCAAACTTATGAAGGAAACTCTTTCATTTGTTATACTAGTGTGACTGTTTGTCATTCTTTAGAACATAGAACAGCCATAGCAATGAAATTATACACAGAAATTAAATGGAAAAAAGCCATAGAAAATTATATTAAAATAATAGCAAAACAAGGTAAAACAGTAGAAAGAATTAATGTAATAATACAAAAATATCTTTGCTGAATAAAATGGCATTTATAATGACAATGTTCGCCTATGAATATGGAAAAAGACCTTAAATTCTTAAATATAAAAGTGTAGGATTTAGGCCTGGGGCCCCTGCCCATAATAGCAGCTCTCCAAGTGAGAACAGTCTCAAAACCAAATACACAAATAAACAACAAATGAAAAGAAAAGTGTTGGGAATGTAGCTTGATTGGAAGACCAAGAAAAGAAGGAAGAGAGAGGGGAGGAGAGGGAAGGAGAGAAGACAGGAAAGAAAAGAGTAAGGTGGAAAGGGAAGAAGGAAAGGAAAGAAGGCAAGCAGGTCTGGGCTAAGATCCTGAATTCAGTTCCAATTCCACCTGAATGAATGAATAAATAAATCTAACAAGAAAGTATTTTCATTTTCTCTTATTAAACATTCACATTTTGAATTTAAGGTGAGTTATGTTCTATGTTTTATTTTTCTTTATGTACAGCAAATTCTGTTTAAAACCTTAAGATTTCCATTCTAGGAAAATTGCTATTAAATTTGTATGTCTTCGATTTTTATTTTAATGTTAAGCAAATCTGTCTGAAAAGTTGGGCTTTCACAATTTCTAGTTTCACACAATGGGTACAGACGCTTATAAACTACTCCAAGGGCAACATCAAAACCACTCACAAAATCACATCCATTTTGTCTGCCAAAACTTTCCAGAGAGCGATTCATTTTCTGAATTAGGTATATGTACCTATCACCTTATGCAGATATAAATCAAACAGGAACAGGTTGTTTAATAACTCTTGTCCCACTTTTTATTGTCACTATTATTTTTAAGCTTTTGATGTGTAAAAATGCTGAATTCTTAACAATAATTTGAGAACCAGAAGAACTTTTCAATTCAGCAGGTTAGACTTTTCAGCATGAATGAAAGATTGAACAAATATGTATCATATTTGTTCCAAAGACTGCTCATTAAACTACTCTTCTCAGATTTACTGACAGCTATCTCAGTGAAAAGTAGAGACACTTCTGAGTTTTCACTAAATCTTATATTGTGCTACATTAAGCTTTTAATATGATAGTTCCCATTGGCATTTTCTTTAGAACTTTTCTTAGAATTCATTATTACATTGAGGACAGAATCAGAATTTGAGAGTAGAAAATAAAATAAGGTAAACAGGTAGTTAAATAGAAAATGTGGTGGAGTTGAGTCATGCAGTAGAGATTTGGCATGTTCTATCCTTCTTATAGAAAAAAAATTGTATTTTAATAAAAATGTCATTACTTGGTTATATATTTCTATTTACATTATTTTTATAATTTATTATATAAAACTGATAGCCAACATAGTCTATTTTTATTAAGTGATACAAAATAAATGGACAAACAATTGCTTTTAAATCCAACACTCTTCTTCCATTTTGGATGATAAATGATCTTACAGTTAGTCCCTAGTTTTTTTTGATGTTAAGTACAACATAATAAAAATACAAGCTTTTCAAAAGTGTTTATCAATAATAGCCATGGGGTTTCTGTCACTTCTTATTTATATACTTGCAATAAGTGCTCTAAGCAAACAGAAATTGAAATTTATAAATATGGACAGAAGTCAAAACGTGTAAATAGCTGTCTCCTCTGGTATTTCTTGAAGAATTTCTTCAGGGCTTGTAGAAATCATGAGAAACTAAAAGGAATATTGTTCACTTGAAATTTTACAAAGTAACTTTTTAAAAATCCTTTCATATTGAAGTCCAAAGATTACTTCTCAATGGTTATGGCAGTGTTACAATAGTTCCATGTCTCAAAAACTATTTGTGTTTTCTGTCAAAACTATGTCACTAGAGTGCCAATGCCAGGTATTACACTCATATGACAGCCATGCGAAATGCAGAGAAAGAAGTAGATAATTCCTCTCTTTTTTATACTCCCAGAAGTTGCTCATATCAATTCGCTTCACGTATGATTGGCTTAACTTTGTTATGTGACTACATCCAGCAGCTAATAAAACAAAGAAATATACTTTCATTTGAGTCAGTTATCTGCCTTCATAAAATTTCCATCTGTTTTAATAATGAAGAAAGAACATATACTGTAGGACAAGTAACAGTCTCTGCCACCATCTATTCAATTGAATATCCATAAATCATGCCTTCTTTTCATGTGAGGAGTATAATCCCATGGTTCCCCCAAGAAAAATCCCCAAAGTACTGTCTGGGCTGTTCTCAGTTCACAGTTCATAATCTTTGAATTATGCTTGAACTTCTTCATAAGGTAGAAGTCCTTGTTGTCCCATAATATATTACCAAAAAAAAAAAAAAAGACAAGGATAGGCTGTCCCCCCCAAAAAAAAGAAAGAAAGAAACAATGATAGTGTGACAGGCAACTGAGTTAGATAGAAATATTATAGGCAGTCAGACAGGGCTCAGAATTCTGTCTAAAACCATCAGTTGGCAGCTATTCTGAGCCACTCTGAAATTAGCAAAACAAAACAACGGTTTTAATGTGAGTTTTGCTGTGATGATGACTCTTGATCAGGTAAAGAATTATTTAAAAAGTACTTAATTATTGATGCCCCTATAAGCAAATGATTAGTATTTCTATTTGAAATATAGGCTGCTTCAAAATAGCAAAACTCAGAATACACGACAGATTATCTGAATAGCCATATCTACATTCATTTTTGGCCAACTCACTAGATTTTAGATTTTGTAAAACTAGGGTAAAAGCAACCTGCACTCTGAATTTTTCTATAACTTTTTTTCATGGTAAAATATGTTTTCTATGGTAACACTGAACAAAATTTTTATCAAATATATTTTCCTGCAATGGGATATGTACTATTGTTTCTTTTATTTTCAGCTTGCTGTTTTTAAATTTTTGACAGTTGATGTCCAAATTCTAAGTTAATGCCAAAATCCTTATGTAAGTTCAGCACCATGTATATAGAATACAATCATTTATAATAACCTGCACACAAGTATGGAATTTCATCTTAATTATATTTTCTAAGATTACATTCAACCATGAGGAAAAAAATATTAACAAAAGCTTTAAGAGATAGGGTTTATTTTCTCAATCAAAAGTATTGAAATCAGTTGTTCAGGACTTGTATTGCCTAAATCACCAGAAACTTAAGATTCTTGCCAACTTACCCTTCTGTTATCCCTAGAATATAATTATTGTTTTTCCTCTCCATGTTTCTATCTTTATCTCTACAAGTTTCATGCCTGTATTTTCTTTAAATAACTTGTATTTCAAAGAAAGAAAGGGAAAATGCCTAAAATTTCTTTTTTTATTCTTTAATATTGCTAAATTGAATATAATTTCCCAGAAATTATTAGATCAATGCTAATGGATTCCAAAAAAGTATAAATGCCAAAAGTAGTACTCATCCTACCTTTATTCATGGTATCTAAAATTCTCAGGGTAAAATAGAGAAGACAGATATGATGTGACTCAAAAAACCTCAAGACTCATTATTGCTTATACCAAATCATGGATATCAAGCAATGTCCTGTACAAATTAATCTCAGAGAGGCAAACTTAGATATTCTGAAGCTGAAAATATATTCTCCGGCCTCATTTCCATGACAACCACAAACTAAAAATTCATGATAGAAAGACATAATGTTTAGCACGTCCTTAGACCTCTTCTTGTCTTTTGCTGTTTCACTCCACCTGGATCTCAAGTTGCCATATTCTATTCATCAAAGATTTAAATCTGTCACATTTTATTTGGCAATTCATACAGTGAGTCTGCAACAGTGATAGCAAACCTACAAGAAGCTATGTTAGAAAATTTAAGCCCCATTTATAGCTACAGTAGTGAGAAACATTATTGCTGTTGGGTTGCTGAGTTCCAAAGATGAGATGTTTTGATATGTACAAGAGGTTCAATATGTATCTATATCTTTATCTGTATTTTTATTTATATCTATGTTCCATGATGGTGAAGATTGCTTATACTTATCTGATCTTAAACCATAAATTCATTTGACCTCAAAAAGCATTCATTTGCACAGCTTTAATGAACCTGAGTTGCAGGAATGCAATTATCATTTACACTGGAATACATTTGCATGTGTATCAGCAACCCTTTCCATGGTGCCAGTTATTGGGGACTCCTGCAGTGAGTTCCCAGTTTCCTGCCTGGAGTTATGGTGCAAGACCAGAAAGAAAACGAGCAAGAGACAAGAATTGCAAGCAAATAGGCCTCTGGGCCTATTTCCACTATGAGCTTCACGACCTCATTGATCATCAAGTCAAAACCAGCCAAGAGACCATGGCGAAAAGGACCTTGGACAGTTTCTATGTCAGCTTATAATTTGTGGCACCCAACACATGGTAATTGGTTTGTTTCATTACCAAAATTTATTTACTATTCAGAAAATTAAAATACACTGCAAGGAGGCAGTATTGCTAATATTATATAAATAAATGTTATCCATTGTGATTTATATTTGTTCTAGATATTGTGATGTCAAACAGGCTCAGTATATAAATTTCATTGTTACTTGTAAGGTAGATTAATAAAGACCTGCAAACCTCAATAAAGGGTACTTTGCTTTATCTTGTAATATCATATTTGTTATATAATAATATTACAGTGTTTAGGTAAACAATCTTTCATAGTAATTATCTTAGTCCAGTAGCCAGCTCTTCATTGCTAGTATTGCCAGGATACCCTCCTAATTTGTCTCTCTACCCCTATATGTTTCCATTCTTCAAATTCACTTCAGTCTCTACTATAAGCATAGATCACATTAAATGTCCTTTTTTCATTTAAAAATTTTCATGACTGCTTAACTTTGCCAAAATGCTAAGTTTATTTAATTATGCAAAATTGCATTTTTATATTTATTACATATTCATGTTAGTTTATAGTTAGTGGAACAAAAATCATCATTAGATAAATATGGAAATTCAGTTTTCTAGTAGGACCCAAGCTAATTTTTATATATTTGGATGTTTTCTCTGATAAGAACAGTTTTGACTGTTCTAATTCATGGGTTATACAGGATAAAGTGGTGATATATTTTTCTTGCTAATTTGTCAAGATTTCCTTCACAGCATAGGGCTTTTTCTTTCAGGGTCTTTAAAATGATCTTGTTTGTAATAATAAATACATCATGCATATTAAAAAAGTTATGATGTATGTAGTCCACTCTAAAATAAAGAACTAATGAACACCCTTGTGTATGCATTTCGATTTTGAGATGAAAGTAGTATCCATATCGTAAATGTTTTCTATGATTCCTAGAAGTATTTACTATTTTACTAAATTTGAATTATTATTTGCTTAACTATTGTAGTTTTGCCATTTGTTTATATTCCTAAACAGTATTTTTCTGTTTCCCAAGATACATTATTTTATACAAATAGCACATTATATTTTCTCAGATTTTATTTCTTTTGTATATTTTATCAAAAATATTTTTAAATTTAATTTTTTCAGAAAATTATTTTCTTTCCAAACTTGATGTTACAAAAGGACTCTAATGTAAATATTTTGATGTTTACATTAGAAATTTCCAGAATTTCTCAAATATCCAATGGGGAAAGTTCTTTCTATGTTGTAAAGGTTAGGCAGGGTCTTATTTGCTGTATTTAACTAGGGTAATTCATAGGCAGTACCCAATCAAATAGAAGGAAACAGTTAAAAACCTTACTAGATTTTAAAATTATAATGACTGTATTGATAATTGTTCAGTAATTCCACTGCAACACTTATTTGTATTACCACCAGCAGAAAAGAAATAACTTTTCTGCCTAGTTTCCAGATTTGACTATATTTTTAAGGAAGCAATTATTGCATAAATTATTTTGTTTTTTTTCATTTCTGTAAAAGTTAAAGTTTTCCTGAATTAATGCTTATTTTACTTTAAATAACTTTTATTCAATAATCACATTTTCTAGTGGATTATTTATATTTTTTGATAATTCAGATATTCTTCATGTTTAAATATGTGCTGGTCTTCTATGATACAAGTAGTTTCTTCTAATTTGTAATTTGTCTGTAAGGTTCTTTTGATTTTATAAATTATTACTTATGATGTTCTTTATATTTATAAGGTAAAATATTCTCTGTTTCATTTCCATAATTCAAGGGTCATCTGATCAAGGTTCCATTTGCTTTATTGGCAAATTCTACTGAATTATCTATCCATTCCTCCCATACATACGGGGTAACACAATTCTATCTGTCAGTGTGTATATGCTCCTCTGCTCTGTATTGAAAAACAATTTTCTCATCCGAAACACAAACACATAATACAAACCCTTAAGTGGTCAAAGCGCACAGTCATGAAATCATATAATTCTTATTAATAATTATATTATTTTATGTATCTTAATCATAATAGATCATATAGAATACTCCATTGGTGTAACTCATTTTTCACTAACTTTACATTTGGAAGGAACACACAAGAGGAGAAATAAAGGTGCAAAAATTTTTAAGATAAACTTAGGCATCTTGTACCAAATGAATCACACATGACAATTCACTTTTCAGTTGCTTAATAGATCAAAATCACAGGTCTTAGGTTCCTCTCAGATGAAACAAGAAACAACCCATCAGTCAGTACTGAATTACTCTCCGTAATGTTTGCTTTATTTACTAAACAATTGTCAGCAACTCAATACTCTTTAAATTTAAAATAAATTTTACTATGAGTAGAAGAAAGCTTACAAATATATGTGAACATAATCAAATCTTTTGATTTATTAGTATGTTAAAATATTGTATCTTATACACAGAGTCTGCCAAAAAATATGTATATACACTTCAAGAAAAGAACAACTTGTACAAATATTTTAATATTAAATTTATTGAGACATCATGAGGTTAATAAATGTTATCTTTGGCCTCCACAATTACAAGAGGTGCTCAAAACTTCCGTACATTTATTAGTATGGTGAATTGCTACTTGGGTAACCTTGGTCATTGAGATTGCCTCACATACATTTTCAATTTTTTCTCTAAGGATGGGCAGTGTAGTGGGTTTTCTGTGATAGACAACATTCTCTAGAATCCCCTATACCAGTGTAACACTATCTCTTGAAAAAATATCATACTATTTTTCTGTTCCTGAAGTATGTACACATTTTTTTGGACGATTGTTTGATGTGACAGTAGTATGTTGCCTATAGTCAGACATGCTAAGGTTTAAAAGATTTCACCGAACTTTACTTACAGATCAATTTTGTGCTAGCCTTAATTTTCTCAAATTAAAAAGGATGTTTCAAGTGAGTAAAATAGTGTATTTAAAATTCCAACCAGGGAGCCACAACAACAAGAAAACTGATAGCAATTTATCACCCAATATGGAAATGCTGATTTGTTTACTTTTCCCTTCTAGTTAAATTCTTCCAAATCATCTAAGTATCAAGTGATGGTTAGGAGTCATGGAGAACAAATATGTGAAGACAGGAAAAAGTGATGATGTTATTAAAAAATACCTAAAAGCTAGAGGGAAACCATGAGTAAACTGAGTAAACTTGTTTGCAACCCTCTCTGTAAAATAAATGAATTATAAAGTGAAGATAAACAGCATGACCTTAAAAAAGTGCATGTTTAAATTTATAGACATGAACTGATATGGTATACCTGAGGGGAAACTTATGAGAAAATGATTAGTTTATGTCTTGGATTTTTTTCTTTCCCTGTAATAAATAGCAACTGACTACTCGAGTCTTCAAAAGTTTTCCTCAGGGTATCACACTTAGTACGGCTTTTGTATTCTACTTCAATTACAGAATTCCTAGGAGTCTGTCTTTCGAACTGCCATGAAGTATTCCTGAAGGCAGTCAACTGATGATCAGAGGAAGGCCACATACTAAGTTAAGCAGTACATCAAAAGATGCCATAGTGAAGGCAATTTATTTCCTAACCCTTGTATTTGCCACCCCACAGAGGAAAATGCAATACTTGTTGCTACTTGCTTTTTCTTCGTTTGTAGTCATAACACACAAGTAAAATTATATCAGATATAGTTCCTCAGTAGAATGTTTTTCTTTTCAAAATGCCCTGAGCACTCACCATTCAACAAATTGGACATTAAATCTTCTGTGAAAATGTACACAATTAGATCACAAGGTTTCTTTTTATGGTTAGCATAGTAAATGTCTCTGGAGTCAGATCAGAGAGGCTTTTTCTGTAATTGTACAAAAGACAAAAATACAGCTGCTTAGAGGTTATAAAATTTGTAGTAACTAATTGTCTTAATTTAAATTTTGCTTTGAATTATAATTGTGCAGATCATCTAATGCTTAATTACAATGAAATGCATCTATATTTTAGACTCATATTTACATCTCTGAAAATATGTTATAACATACTAATTTCAAAAGAGAGGCAGGATTTTTGTGAAGCATTATTCACATTCTTCTAAATTAAAATCAAAAGGAAGTTTACTGTTATGCAAAGCTATTCCAAATATGATTTTTGTAGAGCTGTCACCTGACATAATGAATTAACTCATTTACAAATGTAACACCACAGTAATATATACATTATTCATATTTTGATTTATTGATATTGGTGTCATTTATTTTGTAACAAAATGTATTGGGAAATTTTTTAATACATTGGACAGTGCATTATATGTAAAATTATTTATGGCATTGCAGAATAGCATGATGAAGAATGCATAGTTAATTGAATTCAAAATGTCATGCCATGCACATCCCTGTGATTTTCAATTTTTTATAAATTGATCATAACTTTGAGGTGAAAATCATTACCTAATTACATTGCCGATCATGCAACATCTGTAAAATACATAGTTTTACGATGCATTTACCTTTTCTCCTTAACTCAAAAATTGTACTTTCAACTGTTACTACATCTTGGAGGATATCTTCAATAGGAGACTTTGTATTAGTGTGTTATGAATTCAAGATACATATTTTTTGTTCAAAATTGTTTTATCACTCTATTTCATGCATAATTTGATTAATAATTATCAAATGCTTTCATAGATTTTTATTGTCTATTATTTGCAGAAAATAAACCAAGCATAAAATTACATATAACTATAAAACAAAGATACCATTGGGTTATATATTTTACTGGAAATATATTTACATATTGTTTTACTATATCTTCTTGTTTCATTAGTTTTAATCTAGTCTATTCCCCTTTAAACTTTTTTTGTTCCTGTCAGTGTTTCATTATGATTCTTGGCTAGAAAGAAGGATCTACTAAAGAAGAAAGTGAAATTTATGCTTTCTTTTGAAATTGTGTCATGTGACCGAAATATAGAAATGACAATCTAGAGATCATAAATATATAAAAATCCTTTTGTTTTTCTCTTTCCCTAGATATTCCTGGGTCTTACTTTTAAATTTTAATAAATCTTGTATTTTCATAAGTATTTCCCCTTAATTTTGCAATTTAAATATGCAAGTTTGCTTGATTAAAATTTCTTGAGATATTTCCTTCTCATTTTCTACTCATTCTAATATCTTCAATTCGAAAAAGTATGGGGCCCGTATCAGGCCCACTGGCCTCCCAGGTCAAAATCAGGTTTTCAATGAAAACTCAAGCTTGCATTGAAAGGAGAACTTGTACAACAACTTTCTGAATCAGAAGGAAACTCGGTCCTGTTCCTACACCTGTACATTTCCCATATTTATCTTTCATTCCAGGCAACAGTTTCTCTCTCTCTCTCTCTCTCTTTCTCTGTCTCTCTCTCTCTCACACACACCAAACTAAGTGTATAAATATATACTGAATCAAATTATAAAAATTGTAGTAGCATTTGTTGATATGAAATTAGTGGATTCTATTTCATAGATTTATTTAAGAATTTCCTCATAAATTCTTTCATATTTTTCAAAAGATTTTAACATGTAAAAGTAATACACTAAATATCCACATCCAAATTTTCAATGATTAACAAATTCTGATTTTATCCTCCACTATTTAATATATGTAAAAAAGGTTTGAGCTCTTTTGAAAAGTAAACATATATCTCAGTCACTAGAGCAAAGATCAACAGACACAAACCATACCAGGGTAAATGGAAGATGAAGGGGCAATCACGATGTTATTAGAGCCACAAGCTGACAGATGTGGCAGCAAGTTTATCTCCCTAAAGTTAGAAACTAAAATTTCTTCAGTCAGGTCAGAGTCAAAAATTTCCTGTGACAGGACTTGTTTTTATGGCTGAATGACATTCTATTTTGTATATGTACCACATTTTTCTTTATTCATTCATCAGTTGTTGGATAAAGTGTTTCTACTTCTTTGTTTTTGTTAATAGTGCTGCAATATACTTGGTGGTGCGGATGGTTATGTTGGCAGAATGATTTATTTTGGTTCCATGTGTAGCTGGTATTGGGATTTCTGAATCATGTGGTGGCCCCATTTTTAATTTTTGAGAATCTTAAGTTCTGTTTTTCATAATGTCTCTAATTTAACCTCTCCACAACAATTTGCAAGAGTTGTCTTACCCGAGATGCATGTGTTACCTTTATCGTTGTAATGATTTCCCTTCTTACCATAGTGAGGTAATATCTCATATTCATTTTGAAATTTGCTTTATGTTTTTGATGATGAGACTATTTTTCATATAATTATTGGTTCTTTGCAAGTCTTATTTTGAGTGGTATCTGCTTAGGTCCAGTACCAGTTTTTAGTTACTTTATATTTTTTCACTATTGACTTGCTTATATTCTTTATTCTGAATATAAATCAGTCATACATATAGTTTATACACATTTTCTCCCAGCCCGTAGATTGTTTCCTCACTGTTTTGACTGTTTCTTTCACTGTGAAAAAAAAGTTCTTCTGCTCTATGTAATCCCAATCTTGCTTTTGTTTCTTGTATTTTTAGAATCTTGTGCAAAACATTCTTGCCCGTTTCAATGTTCTAAAGAATTTCCCAAGAAGATTTCTCCTAGTAGATTAATAGTTTCAGGATTTATACTAAAGCAATTAACTAATTCATCTTAAGTTGTTTTATAACTTTAAGAGACATCTAATTTCTTTCTTCACCTTATGCAAGTCTATTTTTTTTCCCAAAAGACTATCCTTTCTCCTTTGATGGTTGTTGTAGTTAGGCAATTGCAAGGAAAATGATTACATACAAGATGCATGATTTACAGTATTATTTACACTTGTCACCCAAGAGTTAAATACAAGAAAGTGCACAACACTAAAGACCTAGAAAATCCAGCCAAGGTCAGTGAGTTCAGCTGAAGAGCTAGAGTCCATTTGCTTGTAGACCCAAAGATCAGCAGTAGGAGCTAGAAAGTCTAAACCAGTGGATTGAAGGATCTGGTTGGCTGAGAGTTGTACACTGGAGACAAGAATGCTCAGTAAGTATAAGGACTAGGGTTCCCCTGAAAAGTACCACAGCCATCCCCAGGGACAACGAGGTCCCGAGCCCCTCTGACAATAGGAACAACTGAATTCATATTAGGAAGCCAGTGTGACAAGTTCTCCTGGATATGGAGCAGCACACCATCTTCCCTTCTGGAGCTCAATGTAAGGACAAGAGCTCCCCCAAAGTGAATCACAGTCATTCTCAGTGACAAGGTCCCAAGCTCCTCTGATAATAATGGCTGAATTCATATTAGGGAAGAAACTCCACAAGTTCCTCCAGGAGAATCAATAACTCCAAACAGCAACACTTACGAGAACTTACAATGCTATACTTTTCCTCTCCGTGTCTCTTTTTAATGCTGGCAACTTTCCTCAGGTGGGACATGATGATTCAATTCAGCTGGTGTTAAATTGACCACTAGTTTTTAATTCATAACAAGTGTCCTCAGAATTTTTCTCAAAATCAGTTTCTTGTAGATATGTGGTTTTATATCTAGGTTCTATAGTCTACTGCATTGTTATATGCATTAATTTTTTGCAAAACTCTATAATTTGATCACTACAATTTTGTATTGTGAAAATGTTTTAAAAGTTTCAGATTAAAAATATTAATGTATAACTTGTTATCAATGTGACTAGTTTTCAATTATTTCAAATGGAACTTACCAGTACTTAATTAACTTTTAGAATTTATTGACAATAACAGTACCTTAAAAAGTTATCTATGAATTCTCTACCTCTAAATACAATTCAATATCTGTGACTGAAAATGAGAAAGGTTAGCTATAAATACTACAAAGTTCTGAAAGGTAAAGCCCTGCTCTGTGATCCTTTTAGTTATAAATGTGGTGGAAAAATATTCAATAAGAAAAAATAGACATATGTTTGAGAAGCCATATTCACCTCTGTGCTCCTTTTAGTCATAAATATGGTGGAAAAAATATTCATTAAGAAAAAATAGACATATTTTTGAGAAGTCACTCATTTTAAAAATGAAAAACCTTTGTGTTTCACTCTAACATAACATATTTTATGCTATGGAATTAAGCTCACTTTCTCTTTTCTTCAATAGGTTGTGAAACTCTCTTGGAAGATCTCTTCTTTGGTTGATTTATATGTGATGAATCACTTACTTTAAGAGCTTCTCCCTGGGAACAATAACTTCACAATTCATGTGAATGCTGCAGGTGCTGAAATGTTTCAATATGTACATCCCTAGAATTTTCACTAAAATAAGATACACATCCTTAGGAGCAGAAAGAAGTGGCCAGAGCTATACCTCTGAACCACTTCCCAGGCTTTCAAGTCTAAACATGAAAAGGCAAGTCAGTCTTACTTGGGATAGAAAACATAATGCTCACAGGTTATACATGTTCATATGAAAAAAATTATAAAAGACTGAGCCACTTATGTATGAAAATCATATGCAAAGGCTTCTCTGATTGTTATGGGTTGCTAAAATATTTTTGTTTATTGTGTAACATGAAATTCTCTTTTATGGTTCATTTATTTAAAGTGTAATTTCAGTCATGCAAACAGAAGAGTCTTGATGATTACTCTAGTTAATATTAATAAATGAAATATGCAAGTTTTTCAAATTAAAAAAATAACCCTGCATCTTCTGTATGTAATATAGACCATAGTTAATGAAATTACTCTGTTATTTGGTTCTTGGTACTCCCATAACTGTATATTGGAAATCCAATAGTATAATATTACCAGCTGTGTCACATAGGGTGTGTTAATTATGTTTCTCATTGCTTATTGCTCATTGTCATTGCTAAGACAAAAATCCCCAACACCCAAAGTTAAAGAAGGAAAGGTTTATTTTGTTTACAGTTCACCCCACTGATCTGTGATCAGTGGGGTGATTTACTAATCACATACCCTTAATCCCAGCATCACATACTCTAGATTCAGAAGCTTCTGAAAAAACCCTATGATCATATGAGCCTTTGTTGGGGACATCTAGACACAAGCTATAACATGGAGTAAGGAATATTACATTGCATAAAACAACAGTAAAAAAAAAAGTCCTAGAGTCTCATAACAATGGCTGCTTTAATTCTATGACTTCATTTCAGCTTAGTGCTAATTATACTCCACAACATCAGCATGTTGGGATGGAGGCTGACTGGATAGCCTTTAACTAAAATTGCACTAATCTCTTACAAAAGGAAAGGCATGCATAGTTAACTATGGCAGAGAATCTTAAAGGTTTTAATTAGAAGTATTTTATCATTTTATATAAATTCATGAACAAAATTTATAGAGCTAACCCTAAATTCAAATGGGTGCATAATCAGTGACTGTCTTTAACAATAATGGAATATTCAACAACAGACATGCTGAAGATCACCTGAGTTCAAATTCTGACTTTAAAAACAAATGATATTTTAAGCATAGTAAACCACTTTTCTTTGTATTTCATTTATTAAAAAAGACAACACACAATTCTGATAACAACTTCGTAATTGTGAGGATTCAATAAAACAGTGACCAGGAATAAATGGCAAATTATCTGTTTCCAAAGCATTAGTTTTTTGAAAAATAAAAATATGAGATACTGGATAACAACTGTGATGAAAAATCTTAAATTCGACCTAGATACCCATAATAAGTGCACTATCATGCCAATCTGTTTCCTAATGAAATTACTATCCAAAGATCCATAGCTGAGTGATTCTCTCAGTCACTAGATTCTGTGCCTTTGACTTTCATAGTTCCTTTGTTCTGTAAGCAGTGTTTGTTTGTTTCACATAAAGTACTTTGATTAAAATTAAGACTTGTTAGCTGATCTTAAGATATAGTATAAATTTATACCTCAGAGAATGTAAAAAATAGAAACACAAGCTGTTGCCATAGAGGCATCTAATAAAATACCAAACAATGGCAGTGATTAGTTTTGTAATTGTACACTCTGTAACACAGAAGCTTGTACAAATCACATCCACCACTTAGGAGGTCAACTTTCTCTTACTCTTTGAAGCTACATTTCAAAATTATTACAAGTTATTATAGTTCAGCTTTCTCTATACAATGAATGCTTTACTTTTGTATAGAAATTCTGACATTCACACATTTTCATAATTTTGCCACCAGACAACAGAATACTAAACCAAAGGATGCCAAGAGAAACTCCATGATGAATTGCCTCTTAAGCCCAAGAGCAAGTATACTTTTGGTCTTATTATTAATTATTCTTTTCAAATGAACTAATGTTTGTGTCAGCCAGAGTGAGTTTCTCACTTTTTCTAAATCTGCTGCTTTGGGGACAATATTTTTTCCTGTTTTATAAAAAGAAGTGGGATTTTTGCAATCCTCATTATGGATTATTTGTTCAGAGTGCCTTGGTCAAGGAGAGTTAATTTTGTCAGTTGCTTTTCTCTGGTACCAATTTAGTGTACAACAGTTAATAAGGGGCCAATTGTTTGTACTTTACAACCAACAAATTTGCATAAATTGTTACCATTTTTTTTCAAAATATAAGTAAAATATAAGGAACTATTTCAATGATTATTTTCTTTTAGTGTAAAGCAAGAATTCTTATTGAGCAACTTGCTATTTTGTGCTTTCTCTATACATTTATGAATATTTCTGCATTTATAAGTATGGCTATATATCCATAAATTAATATGAAGAGCAATATTTAGCAATATTCTAAAATTTGTTCTAAAAATTTATAGAAAATTTATAGCTTCATGTTATAATTTACTAAGTTCTTTTCATGTACAAAAATTCTAAGTTAATATTTACAGTTTTGAGATAGACCAAATATATGCATTAATTTTATGAATAATGGTTAACTACCATTGTTCTAGTATATAACTACAGTGGATATAAATAATAAACTAGTTAGCTATCAATTAAATTAATTGTTATCCTACATAATACTTCAAGGAATTTACTAAAGTTAAGACAAATATTGTGAACTTTTAATATTTCCTGAGAATTCAAATTGAACTGTGAAAGGTAAATCTTTGATATTTTAGTTTTTAGTAATAGCTACACATTATAAACTGTTAGCTAATGCATGTGAATTAAGCAGAGTAATATTTTACTGAGATTTTTATTTATTCATATTTCTAGTGTATGAGAATATTTGAAAATTTTCTTCCTTTTAATTCTGTTTCTCTATGTCTTAGATAACAGGATTTAACTCTTGAAAGGTCTGGAGCTAAGGCAAAATGTTAAATGGTAAGAACAACTGAATGAATTGACTAAAGACAGATTAGAAAAACAGAAGACAAAAGAAACAAGGGTAAATAATAACCACTATCTGGTATCTAATTCATATTTTTAAAAAGAGATAGTATAGGGCTTTCCAAACCTATATAAAGAATTTTTTAAAAATCAGAAATGATAATCACTTTTTAGAACAATGCTATCAGTAAATAATATTAGAGTGACAATAACTATGGCAAATTCTCTTTAAAATTTTCAGAAACTCAAATCAGAGGATTTCATAGGAAACAGAACATTTTTTACTCTGGATAAAGCAATTTTAAAGTTCAGGCTGACATTTTAGATAAGGTACCTGCTGGTAGATAAGATAGCATATAACTAAAGCTAAAGCATGTGCTTATTTAATTTCTAGTAGATAGAGAGTACAGGCACCTACAGATAATTTGGTTACTGGTGATAAAATGTAATACAACAAGAATTGTAAGGAGTTAACATTTTTTTGAATGCCCACTAATCATACATGAAGCAACTTTGGACTAAATATGAAAAGTATATTTTGATGAATTATCATATAGTACTGTCATCATTAAATCACTGATTATACATTTACAGACATACAAAATATATATGTGTAAACTATATATAAGGACACAAAATATATAAATACTTTGAAACATAAATATATGTGGTCTAAATTTAACAAATTTTTACTCAGCACCTAATTATCTTGTACAGAGAAGAAACTGCTATTATCTATAGAATATAAAATAATACAGAAATAATTCAAGTATCTTATGGTAGGACAAAAATAGAGAACTAAATGTAATACAACATAAATATAATAGAGTATTTCAGGCAAAGAATACTTTGTGTTATGTCCCTAAAACTTCCATGCAGAAAAAAAAGAAAGAAAAATAAAAAAAAGCACCAGAAAATGGCTTGAGGTTTTCCTGAGTGAAAGCTATTTACAACTGTTAGAAATAAATCAAGAATAAAAGAGGAAGCCAACAGCAGTCTCTGAGCTTCAAATATATGGCTCATTGCTTTACAGAGAACAAGGTTGCTGCTCTACCTAGTTGCATAGTTTCTATGCAGATACATCTGGCCTATGCTAATGAGATCATCACTGATAAGTTTATTTACAGATCTAGTAAAGGAGAAGACAAAATTTGAATACAGTAGCTAAAATGTAAATCTTTAAATTTTAAATATGTATCAGAAAAGTGATCATAATTCAAATAAAAATGTGCAGATCCTTAGCATAGCTCAACTTTTCTTAGACTCTTTAGTCTCAACAATAAGCCTATATGAGAAAAATCTACTCTTAATTTTCTCACCATAGACGCATTTTGACTTGTTTTGAGCTTCGTATAAGTGGAATTAAGTAGCACATATTCTGTTGTAACTGTTTTTTGGGTTGCCAGTTTTTCTCTGATTTCTCTTAAGAATGATGCATTCTTTTTTCTTTATTGCATAGAATTCTATTCCGTGTATATATCTATATATCCACCCAAACAGATATACAGGCATACAAAAATGTACATATATAATATATTTAAAATAACGTACATGTGTTCATATATGTAAAATCATATTGACTGATAATTAGGTTGTATCATGTCTGTGGTTATAATTTGTAAGATCTTCAAATAGTTTCATAAATAACAGATACTCCCAATCATTTCGAAATAATTGTACCAATTAGTCCTTCCACTTGCACTGCGTGTGAGTGTCAGATATTAACTTCCACAGCACTTAAAATCACCTCACTCAATTCATCTGCTCTAATTGGTGTGTAATAACATTTTTCTGCATTTAACTGGAAATTATGTCTTATGAAATTTGCTTTTCTAACATTCTTTTTCCTCCCCATTGTTTTTTAGATTGTCTGAGAATCAGTTTTCTCTGGAGAAATAGAACATTTATCTTCATACATGTGCACAAACACACACACACACAATCAGGGACCACTACATTGAGCCCCTAATTTCCTGCAAGGTGTTATGGCAGCTGGCGAAAGGAAAGAGCAAAAGTCCAAAAATAATACAATGAGGATCTGTGATAACCAGTCATTCACAAGGAAAAAAAGGCCATGATTCAGCCAGATCCTTGGTATTTATTGATCAAATTTACACTGAGAAAAAATGGTGAGAGAAATATTGGGTGATTCAGAGGGCAGCAGTGGTCTTATACCGAGAAGGATCTTACGTTGATGAGGGTCACTTTGGATGACTCAGAGGGTAGTGTTGATTTTAAGCTAGTAAGGATCTTATGTTGATGAGGATTGCCCTTTGCCCTGGTGAAATCTTTTTTTATTACTAGGCAATTGAGTTTTCACTGAAGCAAAATGTCTTCAGTCCTCGAGCACCAAGGAATCCTGGGACCACTGAGGCCTCAGTTGTGACCAGAGATACACGGGGTTAAACTTCTGCATACCATACCTGACTTGCGTGGCAAGATACTGGGTTTTAGACAAGTCCAAATCACAATTTAACAATGAAATGACTTTTCCCCAAAAATTATATAGAATGGTCCTTGACATGCATAACTTTAGGAGATTTATATTAAGGAACTGTCTCTTGTAATAGTGGAGACTGGCAAATCAGACTTATGTGGGAGAAACTGGTAGCCTGGTAACAAAAATAAGATTTTTATATTGCAGTCTTCGACAGGATTAAAATTTAAACAGGATTTCTATGCTACAGAATTGAAACAGAAAGTCTTCTTCTTCAAGAAACTGCGGTTTATTACCTTAATCCCTTCAACTGACTGAGTGAAACTCACCGTCAATAATTGAATAATTTACTTTTACTTTCCTCTCTTACCTCCTACAGATGTCTTTCAAAGGTAAATCTTTTACATAGCTTTTAAAGACTTCTTTGGTGAGTCAAGAAAATGTTTGTGAAGACTACATAGGGAATTTGATGGTTGAAGGTGCCTAGAGAAAAGGAATCTAGGAAGATGGACATAGTTTGTCCTCTACATCAAAGCAAGCATAATGTCAGTATGGCGAATCACAACACATCTGAATCAAGTTTATATGTAATACATCTGAATTAAATTTTAATTTAAAAACTTTGGAATTCCAATTAGAAATTGATTGTATAATGGCTTTATTGTGATTTGTGCTAATTAGACACTGCAAAGGAAACAAAATTAATGTAGCACTTTAATTCCACCACTGACTTTTCATGCCATGTTTCACTTCATGTCTTGTAAGTAACATGCACACAGAAAATTAAATTGACATGAATTAGGGATTGGAGTCTATAAAACAAAACAAAACAAAAAATATGTGATACCTAGCCTGTCAGGATACACATATCATATAAGTAGAGAATTTATAACTGCTAATGGCACTGATATTTAGCATTCATACTATAATCCTGTCCCCATTTTTTGGAAAAACAACAGAACCTAAAGATTTCTTCATTTAAAATGTTTCTTATTTTCCCAGATGTTTACTCTTTCTGGTCAATAACTGACATGGTATCATCTTAGTCACTTTTTCATTCCAATGACAATATATGTGACACAATTAAAGGAGGGGTGGTTTGTTTTTGTTCACAGTTTTAGGGTGTTTATTCCATCATTAATAGGGAAGAAATGAAAAGTAGAAGGGCCCAGGAGAGGAGAGCTGCTCATATTATTGTGGTTAGCTTCTTTGATTGTATCTGCTTGTCAGGGAAATACAATAAAATTGAGGAGATGAAGATCTAGTTGTTATTATCTTTAGTTATTCTCTGATGCTGTTATTAATAGAAATTGCATTTTCTTCCTATGCAAAGATACAAGAACTAGATTACTCTCAAAAAATTCATTTTTTTATTACTACACATATTCAGTGCATGGTAATCATATTCCTTGTGTGGAGCTGAAGCACATACGCAACACATCTTAATTCCTTTTTTTCACATCTTTCCCTCCCCTACATCCATCTTTCTTTCATTTCTTGAACATTTTCCCATTTGAGAAACATCAATCTTCTTATTTCCTGTTATCTATTTTTTATTTTGCTTTTTATTTGTAATTTCAGTTTCTCATATAATTGTCCTTTTAAAGTGATTCCAAAGTGATTTGAAATAGGAAAGATTACTCTCAGGAAGATATACACACTATGTTCAGAGACTCCAAAAATTTTAGGGGCCCACTAAAATAATCTTATAATAAGTACCTTCAGTGTATTTTGTATTTGCCAACCTATAGACTCCCACATGCTAGGCAATTGTCCTTTTGTGATTTATTGGGAAACAATGAGGTTAACAACTATGATGTTTGTTTTTTTAATGAAATTACCATAACCTTGTTTTTATTCAAAGTAACACATTTTTACAAAGACATTCATGTTATTTTACAACATCCACTGAAAATTAAATTTACAAGTATATTATAACACTGAAAATGAAGAACTCTATTTACATTTATTGTTTATGAGGTTTCTGGAATGCTTATTTATTTACTCATACACATCAGTGACCACTATAAAGATACAAGTTTTGTCCTTAAACAAGAAAAAGAAAGGACCGTATCAAAAGATAAATGTATATTTATGGTCCATAAGCTGCTTTAGAAATGATTTTATAAAATGGACTGAAAACTATATAGGTAATTATATTGCATAGGTAATTATATTGCATGGGTAATTATATTGCAAAAATACTTCTTTATGATTAGAATATCTGAAAACATCTTATAACCAAAGAGCAAGCAGAAGTAAAATTAAGTAGAAGGTGTAATCTAACATTGTACACTGCAAGAACAATCTACACATAATTAACTATAAATGTTTAATAATATCAAAATTGCACATAAAGCATATACAGTTTAATATTTATATTTTCAAACCATGGTGATTGTATGTTTCCAGAGTTTTGTTAAAGAACTATAAAAATTTGAAAACAATCTTGATTAAGAATATGAAGAAAGAAGTTTCCTAAAAAAAGAGAAAGAAAGCAAAAGTTAGAATATCAAGGGTCAACCTTCCTGGCTCATGTTTAGAAATAACGTTACTGACATGCAGACATGTTTGTTAAAAGAAAGGGTATGTTTCTTCTTTGCTCATTTAAGCTTCTAGAAAATTGAAATTGTCACTAATTTTTGTCAAATAATTTATATTCGTGCATGAAATTAATATTATTGCATAACATGGTCCTGGAAAACACATACTCTAATATCATATTTTTAAACAGAGAACTATGTGTGAAAAATTTCAATTTGATTTCATTAGATTTTCCTATTAGCTTCTACTTTGAAGTTTCATTTCAGTAAATCCTGGACATTTGTAACTTGTTTTCTTTTCCAGACATCATCTCCCCTCCTTTATTTGCCAGCACAGACACAATTTCACAATTCTGAGAAAAAAATGAATATTGATGTGAAAGGAAATATAACATTGAAATAGTAATAAAATCATATAGTCTATCTATTTACTCTTTTTTTACCCAAATTGTTTGATTCAGTCCCCAGCTTTCATTATATTTATTATTTCATGTTCAAAATGAATGGAGAAATAAAACTTGATGACTTTAGAAAAACTAAGCTTATCAGTCATGGAGTTTCCCATGTAGCTTTTCCTGTTTGTGGAGACAATTCTTCTGTTCATTTTTATATCTTACATAAGATGTGGATGGACCAAAGTCAACACATAGTAGAAATTCTGCCCATCTCTTAATTGAGAACAATAATAGGGCAATGAAGTATTGTCACTCAAAGTTTTAATCATAGATATTGTTAGTAAAAACATAATGTATTGGGAAAATGAATCAAGAGAAATTTAAGCATGCTATTTAAAAAAACACATAAAATATGAATATGATAAAACATTTAATATGTGTATCTGGAGAAAGAGTAGTTGTGTTTAGATCTAACTGAGCCATGGCAGATTTTGGTGAGTACTGCTGAAATTCTCAAATATTGAATTGAAATTCTCAAAATATTGAAATATTGAAATTCTCAAAATATTGAAATATTGAAATTTTCAAAAATTGGAACATGACATTACACCTATTAGTGTATGATTATATAGACACACATCATATTAATATGTATATATTTATTTACTTGTACACCCATATATGTATTTATTTTTATACACACATATAAAATTGAAATATTAAATTACTTGAATAGTAACATAGAAGTTTTATGGATTTAGAATTGTCATGAGGAATTTTACATCGAACACAGACTAATACAGAGCTAATTTTTATCCCTTACACTTAAGGCAAAAGAATATTTTAAAAATAACTATCTATTATAACAGTGGTGTAAAAATTATAGGGAGAAATGACACTGAACTATTACTATTCTCGCAGTTGCTCTGGAAATTCAAGAAATAGGCAAACAATATAATGGTAAAGATTTTGATTTTTTTAGCTTCTTTCCAGTTCTCAATCTCACTGACACCTAGCATATTAAGTAATAATGGTCCCTTTTTGAAAATGACAGCCAGTTTCTCTCTCATTTTGCTCAGATTACTTTAGTATTCTACTTGAATCTGTTTATCAAAATTATGTAAGGTCTAATGGTGATGGGTGCATGCATCTTTCATTACCATAAAATTTAAAGCAATTCTCAGAATGTGCTTTAGAAGATTATGTCATATATACTATAGAAAATAATGCAATATGTAGAAAAGAAATATCACCAATAACGTTGCACCTCAACAGTAAGGATTTAATGTCTTAAATTCTGCAATTTTCTTACAATATTGAATCATGAAAGAAGAATGTGCCAGAGATTGCTAAACTAAAAAAAAAATTACCAGTGATCTGGATAAATATATTTTATTGGAATAACTATTAAAGTGCTCACAATGAATCACACAGTCACTAGGCAGACTGGTATGGGTAGTAGTATATGAGAGATGTAATTAAAAATGATGAAAAAATATTTTCGCTATGATGCAACTGTGAAAATCATTTGAAATCTCACTAATGAAGAAATTATTATGCTAGAGTCCTGAATTGAGTCCCGGGCCCAGAGCATGCATGGGTTGAAACCCAGCACACAGGGAAGCCTGGGAACATGGCTCTCATGCAGTAAGACTACACTCCACATACGAAATCAGAGGAAGTCACACAGGAGTCCCTGCAGGACTAACTGGCTCATGCCCAGTGAACTCCAAGAGGCTAATTGTTGCCTGCTGTCTGCCCTGGGAGCCAAAAGTGGGCCACATGATTCTCAACCCATGGGGAAGCCTTGAAACATTGCTCAAAACTCTGAAATATAGGAAAATGACAAAACAAAAGAGCAAAATGCAATGTCAAACTTCCAGGCCAACCCAAGCAAGCTTAAGAACCATGAACACTGAAGAAAATATAGTCCATATACCTGAAATGCTTGAGATGATATGAACTGAAGTAAAGAAGCAACTTTGGGAAGCTATAAAAGAACTCAAATCAGAAATAGTCTCCCAGGTAAAAGAAGAAATGATAAATGTAATGAAAGAAACACTGAACACATCTAAAGAATACACAGTTAAAAAATTAGAGGAACACTGCAAAAAGATGGAAAGCCTGAATCAAGAATATAAGAAACAAACAGAATGCATGAAGCAGATTCAAAGAGATATACATGAAATAAAAAATTCCATAGAAAGTTGGCAAGATCGCCTCAATGAAAGTGAACATAAAATTTCAGACCTCAAAAACAAGATTGCAGCTAGCAAACAGGAAAGAAAAGATCTCTTAAAAATAACAAGGAACCAGGAAATAATTCAACAACTGCAAAATGATGCAAAGAAAAACAACATAAGATTGAGAGGGATAAATGAAAAGGAAGGTGACAACACAAATGATACTAAGAGGCCATTTGCAGAAGATTAGCTGAAAATTTCCCAAACATGAGAATAGAAACTGACATATAGATCAGTGAAGCATATAGAACTCCAAATAACCATAGCCAAAATAAGACTAGACAGAGACATACAATAATCATCATCCCAGAAATCCAACATAAGAACTGAATATTAAAAGCTGTTAGAGAAAAGAGACAGATCACCTATAAAGGAAAACCTATCAGAATCATAGCAGACTTCTCAACACAAACAATGAAGTCAAGAAGAACATGGAATGAAGTATTTCAGATCCTAAAAAAAAAACAACCTCCAACCCAGACTTATGTACCCTGCAAAACTGTCCTTCAAAATGGATGGAGAAATGACAAAGAACAGCTGAAGAACTTCATGACCACCAAACTAACACTGAAAAGAATACTAAAAGACATTCTATATACACATAGGAAAAAACCACCAAGCAAGGCAAACAAACAGAATGGAATGGTAAAGAATCAACAGCAGAAAGATAACCTGTCAAAAGAAAACCAATATATATCAGTCATAACTATTAATGTAAATGGCCTCATTTCACCAATTTAAAAAAAACAGACTGGCAGAATGGAACAAGAAACAACATCAAACCACATACTGTAAACAGAAAACCCATCTAACCCAAAAAGAAGCTAATAGGCTGAAAGTCAAGGGATGGAACACAATACTCCATGCAATAGGATCCCCCAAAAAAGGAGGGGTAGCTATTCTGTTAGCAGAAAATATGAACTTCTCACCAAGAATGATCCAAAGAGGTAAAGAAGGCTACTACATACTAGTTAGGGGAAAACTTCAAAAGGAAGAGATAACAATCTTAAATATATATGTACCAAATTCCAGAGCACCCAGCTATACAAAACAAATATTAGCAGAAATGAAAAACCAAATAAACAATAAGTCAATTATAACAGACCTTAAAATGCCATTGACACAAAGGGACAAATCAACTAGACAGGAAATCAGCAAAGAAATAATCACACCAGTAAACAAATGGACTTAGGAGATATGCACAGAGTATTCCACCCAACAACATCAGAGTATACATTCTTCTCAGCATCACATGGAACATTCTCTAAAATAGACCATATACTAGCCCACAGAACATATTTAAGTGAATGCAAAAGAATTGGAATTCTCCCATGCATGTTATTGGATTATAACACCATAAAACTAAAAGGAAATGACAAAAGAAAATGCAAAACCCCCACAAACACATGGAAATTGAATAATACATTCCTGAACAATCAGTGAGTCACAGAGAAAATTAAAAAAGAAATTAAACAATATTTTGAGGCAAAAGAAAACACAAATATATCTTACCAGAACCTGTGGGACACAATGAAAGCAGTCCTCAAAGGAAAAGGGATGTGAATTCCCACATCAGGAAAACAGAACGAACACAAATAAACAACCTGATGCTACACTTCAGACATCTAGAAAAAGAAGAGCAAGTAATCAAGCCTAAACCAAAAGAAGGGAGGAAATTATAAAGATCAGAGCAGAAATCAATGCAATAGAGACTACAAAAACAATACAAAGCATCAATGGATCAAACAATTGGTTCTTTGAAAGAATAAATAAAATTGACAGGCCTCTAGCCAATCTTATGTAAAAAAGGAAAGAAAAAACTCGAAGTCATGCAATAAGGAATGAAAAGGTTGAAGTCACTACAGATTCTGTGGAAATAGAGAAGATCATCAATACCTATTTCAAAAACCTCTACTCTCATAGGCTTGATCACTCATAAGAAATGGACAGATTCCTAGAAACATATGAATTACCAAAGCTGAGTCAAGAAGATATAACACTGCTGAATAACCCAATATCAATTAATGAAATTGAAAACTTAATGAAATCTATAACCAACAAAGAAAATCTTAGGTCCAGATGGATTCACTGCTGAATCCTACAAGAAATTCAAAGAGATTTAATGCTAACACTCCTCAAAATCTTCAATGAAATTGAAAGGGAAACAGTCCTACCTAACTCATTCCTGGAAGCAAACACTACTCTAACACCAAAACCTGAGAAAGACCCAACAAAAAAGAAAACTACAGGTCAATCTCCCTAATAGATGCAAAAATTCTCAATAAAATTTTGGCAAACAGAATACAGCATATCATCAAGAAGATTATACACCATGACCAAGTGGAATTCATCACAGGAATGCAGGAATGGTTCAACATATGCAAATGAATAAATGTAATCTGCCATATCAAAAGAGCCAAAAATAAGAACCATACGATCATTTCTATAGATGCAGAAACAGTTTTTGATAAGATCTGACACTTATTCATGATAAAAACCTTACAGAAAATTGGAATAGATGATCTTTACCTCAATATGATAAAAGCCATCTATGACAAACCAACAGCCAGCATCATATTAAAAGCCAAAAACTGAAAGCCTGTACCCTAAAATCAGGAACAAGACAAGGATATCCATTATACCACTCCTATTCAATATAGTGCTGGGAATACTAGCCAGAGCAATAGGACAATAGAGAGAATAAAAGGAGTAAGGATAGGAAAAGAAGCAGTTAAGTTATCATTATTTGCAGATGACATGATACTCTATATAGAAGACCCCCAAAACTCCATTGAAATACTCCTAGGTATAGTAAATAAATTCAGTAATGTAGCTGGATACAAAGTCAGCACTCAAAAATCAATAGCATTCTTATATACTAACAACAAAATCACTGAGAGAGAAATAAGAGAAGTTACACCCTTTACAATAACATCCAACAAAATGACATACTTAGGAATCAATTTAACAAAAGAAGTAAAAGATCCATTCATGGAAAATTTTAATACCCTGAAAAAGAAATTGAAGAGGACCTCAGAAAATGGAAAGACACCCCTTGTTTATGGATAGGAAGAATAAACATTATGAAAATGGCCATTCTCCCAAAATTGTTATACAGATTCAATGCAATCCCAATGGAAATACCACTAGCATACCTCACAGATCTAGAGAAATTCCTCCTAAAATTCATCTGGAACCAGAAGAGACCCAGAATAGCAAAAGCAATTCTAAGCAACAAAGCCAAGGCAGGAGGTATCACAATACCTGACTTGAAGTTATACTACAAAGCTACTGTAACAAAATCAGTATGGTACTAGAATAAAAACAGACCTGAAGACAACGGTATAGATTAGAAGATGAAACTACAACTACAAACACACTCCACCACCTTATCTTTGATAAAGGGGCCAAACACTTCTACTGGAAGAAAGATAGTCTGTTCAATAAATGGTGCTGGAAAAATTGGCTTTCCATATAGCGAAAACCAAAACTAGACCAATTCTTGTCTGTTGGAAACTACAATGAAGCGGCTCTGAGCAGGATTTAAATTTTACTAATTGACTTTCTTTGTTTATCTGTAAGTCTGTCCTAAGCCTCAACCCCTTGCCTGGCGACGGGAGCTTATTCATAGTAAGTGAACCTCTATGAATCACTGATCATGGCTGAGATTTGTGTAGACATCTCAAATGGCAAGATAAGGCCACAACTGCAGACACTGGGCTCCAACCCCAATTAAGTAGATAGAGACTGCAGCTGCAGAATTTGCTCCTACTGTCTCACTTCTACCATGTCTTCATGATAAGGCAGTGCTAATGAATTGACTTGATTCATTACTTGGAAACATCCTTGAAGTGACTCTAAGGTCCTGCTCATTGCCTGCACTTTCGTCAGTTTCTCCACCCCTTGTTGGACTATTAAAAATAGACTGATTCAGAGAAGCCTTTGTCTTAGCCCTCGGAGTCTTGAGCTTAATTAAAGGGTTTTGACCCTCCCAGAGCCCTAATATCATACAATTGTCTCTCTTTATTTAACCTCCACTGTATACTCATTTGGGAGATGAGAGATCTAGGTCAAAACCCAATACCTATCATCATGTACTAATCAAAAGCATAAATGCATAAAAGATCTAAATATTAAAACAGAAACACTAAATTTGTTGGAAGACAAAGTAGGTAGAAATTTTGAAGGCATAGGGGTAGGTAGACAATTCATGAATAAGAATCAAACCACATGTGAAATACTTCACAAAATCAGTAACTGGGATCACATCTTATTAAAGAGTTTTTGCACGTTGAAAGAAATTTCCAGCATAGCCAAAAGAAAACCCACAAATTGGGAAAAAATCCTAGTCAACTGTCGCTCAGACAAAGGACTTCTGTCTAAAATATATAAAGAATTTTAAAAAATCAGATCCCCAAAATTCAAAAACTCATTCGAAATTGGGCATCTGAGATGAATACACAGTTCTCAGATGAAGAAATACAAATGGCAAATAAATACATGAAAAAATGTTCAGCATCATTGGTCATTAGAGAAATGCAAATTAAAACCACACTGATATTCCATCTCACTCCAGAAAGAATGGCCAGGACATAGAAAACTACCAACAACAAATGCTGGAGAGGCTGTGAGGAAAAAGGAATTCTTCTGCACTGTTGGTGGGAGTGTAGACTGGTGTAACCACTATGGAAATCAGTCTGGAGATTCCTAAAAAAGCTGGTATTAGAGGTCCAATTTGACCCAGCTATCCCACTTCTGGATATATTCCCAGAAAAACTGAAAACATCATACTACAGTAACTATGTGCACTCATGTTTGTAGCATTACAATTTGTAATAGCCAGATCTTGGAAACAACCTAAATGTCCATCAACTGAGGAACAGATAAAAAAGATGTGGTATGTAGTATTACTCTGCTATAAAGAATGATTGCATTGAGATATTTATAAGTAAATGGATGCAACTCGACTTCATACTCATAAGTGAAATAAATCAAACTCATATGTGTAAATACCATACTGTCTCCCTGGTGTAAGAAATGGTAACAGTTTTTACATAAGATACAAAAAACTCAATAATTACAGTGAAAGGATAAGAATCTGCTTAAAGGGGAAAAATAACATCTCAGGGAAAATGAGGAAAAAGAAAAAGGAAAGGAAAAGGAAAAAATGTCTAAATTTGTAAAAACACACAGAATAGCTAAGATGATTGTGCTACACATTTTATAAATTCTTGGAACAAAATAGTTAACATACATAGGATTGGAACAATTATGTATATTATTGTATAGTGATCTAAGGAACTCTTGAAGATTATTACGTAAAATAACAACCCTAGTTATGCACATGCCACCTTGTTTTGAAGGCCTATATTATCAGTGTTTTAGTCTTTTTGCTATTGTTGTTTGTATGTCTTTTTCATTTCATGTTTTTCTAGGAATTTGTTTTGTTTTGTCTTGGTTTTTTGTTTTTCCCTCTAAGACAAAAAGGTTAGGTATACAGGTAGAGACTCATACATGTGTAGAACTTCTAAAAAGTTTATGAGAATCGATAATATAATGCACAATTAAATGAACAGCTACTTTGAAGGAAAAGAGACACTAAGGTACCCAATGCTGATTCTGTAGCGTCATGATGTGAAATCCAGCAATGCTGTTATTCTTTGTTTCGAGTGATTTCAGTCTGTTTTGTTTTGTTTTATTTCAATATACATGAAGGTATGGACAGCTATTTTGAAGAGAATGAGAAACATTATGGCAACCATTGTTGACTTCCTTATTGTCTGGTCTTGAAGAACTAAAATGCCTTCATTATCCTGTTCTGATCAGTTCTATACTATTTTGTTTTGTATGAATTCATTGTATGTGAAGATAAGGACATACTTGGAAGAAAACAAGAGACAATATGATACAGTGAATATCTTCAGTTGTCTTGCTTTGAAATCTATGTCTCTTACATCATTATCTTATGATCTGTTTTGTTCTGTTTTGGTATGTTTAATTTTACCCTCTTTAAAAACAAATTAAAAAAAGGAAAAAATAAATTATTATGCTGTTAAAAATAAAATGCAGAGGCATACTCAACAAGCATAAATTAAAAAATTCATGGTCCCAACAGTGAAAGAGGGGCAGACATTCTCTATCTTTCCTTTGATCAAATCCACAAAGCAGATCAAATCACGTAGTTGAAAATTAAAACTTTGTCTCAGATCTTGTTAATGTTTTAGATTAGAAATCTAGTCTTTCAATTTGCTTTGCCCATGACAAGCAGATACAATACTATTTCTAACCACAATACATTTCTAACCTAGATAAGAATCTCTCAATTATTTTCAAATATCAAAGGTACAAGAAATTACTGTGCTATAGGACAGTCAGTGGCCACACATAGCTATGGGCATCTTTGTGAATTACTGAAAACCAACAAGCAGCAAAAGGCAGTTCTGCATTTAGTCCACAGAACTCGGCCTAAAAATAAATTTAAATAAATTTATTCAAATATATGGATTTAGGAATTTCACATGTAACACAAATACAGGGTTAATATTTATGACTTAAGTCAAAAGAATAAATTAAAGAAAAATAAAAGATAAGCATAAATGATGGAATAAGAAGATGCATTTACCCTTTTGTTGCAAAGGTGAATGAAGGAAATGGAATATACACAAAATTAACTATTAAAAAGGACAAATAAATGCTGATGACTGTGAAAGTTCTTACTGCCCAACCTTTCTTTTCTCCCACTCCTCCAGGAAAAAAAAATGAGATAAAAACTTTAATCTGAAATGTTACACAATACAATTGTAATATTGATTAAAGTACGTAATGTTTAAGAACATATATAAAAGGCCTAAAACAAAGGTAATATGTGCTAATTTATTCTTGTTTATGATAATTCCCAAAATATAAATTATATTCCATGATGTTAAGAGTTTAAGCTAAGATTAGAAAATATTAATTTTAACAGAACTGTTAATTTGAAAAATAGAAGCAAAATTGAATATCTCAGCTTGTCATTAATAGTTTAAATTTAGTAAAAAACTAGAAAGATGATTCATTGAAATCAAGTAATTTTCCTTAATCTTTATCTTCCTGTTTTTTTCTTTCTTTTCTCTTCTTTTTTTTTTTTTTTTGTACCAGGGATTGAACTCATGACCTCATACTTGCTAGGCAAGCACTTAAGTCATTGAGTGAAATCCCCAGTCCCTCTTTTTTCATTCTTTCCAAATAAACTACTATCAAAAAATTTTTAGCATTATGGAATACTTGAGAGTATCTTCAGTGGAAATGTACAAATAGGATATTAGGTTACTACTCTTTGGCCTCTCTATCCTTTCTATTACTTGTTGGTTGTGAAGGATAGTATTCAACTGGAAGAAAACAAGTTTTGAATTAGTGATATAATTAAAACTGTTATATTTTCTAGCCAGGCATGGTGGTGTACTCCTATAATCCCAGTACTTGGGAGGCTGAGGCAAAAAGATGGTTGCAAATTCCAGACCAGCCTGGGCTACAAAGTGAGCCAAGGCCAGCCTGAATTGCATAGTGAGACCCTGTCTCAAAAAGACCAAAAAAAAAAAGCAAAACAAAACAAAAAAATACCTGTTATGTTTACATAAGGAAATGGAGGCAAATAAACAGTACCTTTCTTTGAGTATAGACAGTAGAATTAAGAGCTACATTAAAGTACTCAAAAGATTGATTGCAATCATTTTCTTAAAACTTTCTGTGGTGAAATTCTGATGCGAAAATGATGTAATGTACTAGTAGTAATAACAGGGTGATGAACAATGTAGCATAGATTTGTGCTTCTTTATTATATTAAATATGCTTTTAGTACTTAGCCTCAAGTCAAAACAATTTAAATTTTGTGATGGATGGTGTATGATTATCAACATTTTCCTCCCATACCCTGCTTTTGGATGTGACTGCACATAATGGTTTCAAATTATGTTCACTCAATCTATATTCATGTGACCTCTAGAGATTTATTCGAAATGAGGCAGCAATAAAACAACTCACTTGAATTAACATCATGCTCCAGTAAAAGAAAAATGAATCCAAAGAAGTACTACAAAAAATGATATTGCATATGTGTTCTATCTAATGCAAATTAGCTAATTTCACTATTACTTGAACTTGTTTTCACTCTATTGCTAATTTTTAAAAACAATGAAAATGTTTCAATGTGACACCAAAACTCTTCAATCATTAACAAGTATAATTTTTATTTCTTAGATGTATTTTTATATCAGTAGGTAGGTGCACAATTCACTTTTTAGTCAAAAGCCAGACATAAATATATTAAACACTGAGTATAAGTACCTAGAAATTTATTCTACAAACACTTGTTAAGGCTATTTTGTTCAACAAAAAATAAAAATGAGTAGGGCCTCAGTAATGTAGTCAGAGGAAGTGTGCAATTTCATAAGGGAACTAAAGCATCTTTAAGTCATAAGATTTAGGACCAAGGGAAGTGTGAGGGGTGAGCTAAAATTAGTGAGAATTAGTGTACGTAGCTAATAAGTAATAATAGAGATTATCCTATTTGTATTAACATAAATAATTTAAATAATATCCAGATATATATATATTTTCCCATGAATCTTCCAGTGAATCTATGGGCATCACAAACCTAAGATATCTCAATGCTTTTCAAACTTGGCAAACAAGTAACTTTGCTAATAAGTGTGAATTGAGTGACTGAGTGAAATTTCAAATACAGAAAATTCAAGATATTGATTAAAATAAGCAATCCATGGTACTTTAATGATATTCTTGACTTTCACATGGTTGTATAATTCCTATACAAAAGTACACCAAAAAAATGATTAACTTTAAATTTTTGGCATCTATTTTATTGTCCTCGAAAACTATTTAATATGAAAATTACACAGGTTCCATGCTGAAACATAAATTCATGGTTTTTTTTCAAAAAACATGCCCTCTTCAAAGTTGAGCGGTACTTTACAGAGGGAAGATTCACTTTTGCTATGTGATAATTTGATTATACCAACTCCTACAGTCATAAAAAATCAATTTAAAATTTTTGCTACAGTATATTATGTACTATATACTTGGTTCCATGCATACTTGCCTTTTATGTATTCTAGATATATTTTTAAATGTCTATGCTATTATTGGTACTTTAATAGATATACTTCAAAATGTCTCATTCTACTATCAGCTAAATTAGATACAAACTAATATATGGTCAGAGAAGAATCAGGTGCTAAAGAAAGTCAGAACAAAGCAATAATAATAATAAAAAAAAACCTAAAAGAATTCATGACCACCAAACCAACCCTACCAAGAGTGTTGAAGGATATTCTAGAGAGAGATAAAATGACCCTGGCTCCAAGAACAGGAGCAGAGGGAACTGTCAAACAGGACAGGCAATGGAATGAAGGGGAAAAGTAGAGGGCCAACAGCAGGAAGATAGCATGGCAGAGATGAACTAACTTG
>PVLA01011579.1:0-51918 GCA_004027455.1 Hydrochoerus hydrochaeris
ACACGGAAGCTCCGTGCAGTCGCCTGGCCCAGCGTGCAGGGGCGGTGGTGACTGCTGGCCCAGAAGCCTAAGCAGAACAGTGGGCGGAGTGGGAAGGATTCTCTTAGGTGGACAGGCTGCCAGTGGGGGCGGGGCTTCTCCTGCCTTCAGACCTGGGCTGCTGGCAGAGCCCACCTCATCTGGTTCTCCTGAATCTCCAGGAGGTGGAGGGAGGAAAGCTGGGAAAGGGAGACAGAGGGGGAGAGAGAGAGACAAAGAGCGAGAGAGATGAAAAGAGAGGCAGCGAGAGAGACAGAGATGGGAGAGACAGAGAGCAAGAAAGAGAGAGACAGAGACAGGGAGAGACAGACAACAGATACAGATAGAGATTGCACATAGATACAGCGAAATGCCACATAAAGGCAATGATAGGCACAGAGAGGAGACGTAGACATAGACGACAGAGGTGCAGGTAGGTCAGTAGACACAGTAAACCTCCTATTGGTTCTGCTTCTCTGCAGAACCCAGACTCAAGGTCTTCCTGAAAGGACCTGGCACTTACTGCACGGGGCAACTACCTGTCCCCACTCCCAGGGGACGGAGCTCAGGCGCAGAGGTGGCCCTCTGCTGGCATCTCCCTTGTGGGTCCTGGCGCCACTGTGCTCACACTGGTTTCCCTGCCAGGTAACTCAGGTCAGGTCAAGGGCAGGGCTGTGACTCGAACTCAGCTCTTGGTGGCAGCTGGATCCTGTGAGTAGCAGAGACCAAGAGGCCCCTCCCGCACGAAGCCCAACACCCCGCAACCCGAGCAGGGGTCACCACACTCCCCAAGCAGGGGTCGCCGAGCTCCAGTCTGGTTATTTTCCAGCCCCTGGGAGCCTCTCAGACCTTTCACCATGAGCAGCGTGAGAAGTCTGCACAGAATCATGGAGATGAAAGAGGTGTGAAAAGCAATCTTGGGGCTATTATAACTGAGAAGTCCAAGCCTAGGAAAGAAGAGAGTATCAAACGTTGCCAAATCAATTTAGAGCAAGGGCTGGGTTTCCATTTCTCTGTAAACTGCTCTATGAATCTCTAGGGGGAGAAACAGGATACAGATACAAAAATCAATTCTTTATGCGTTTACTCTGTGAGAGGCCTGGGGCTGGTGAGCAGGGGCGGCCCTGCGATGGGAAGCAGACAGCTTTGCAAATATTCAGGAGAGTGAGATCACTCTGTGCGCCCCAAGCATGTACTGCAGGCAGACCCGCCCAAAGGACGCCACTCTCAAGGTCATCCAGCCTGACCCCCTCGGCCACAGTGGTCAGTGACTGGTCCAGCCTTCCTGACAGCCACTTGTCATCAGTACCCCAGTCTCCACTTAGCCTCTTCCTGTCTGCTCAGGCTGTGGCACACATGATCTCCCAATGCCGTGCACTCCAGACAAAGAACAGTTCACATGTGTTTGGGTTCCTATATCTATGAAGGCAGAGCCAAGCAGACAGACACCAACCCCGGAATGGCTCGGGATCCTTGCGCCCACTAGCCGAGGCCTTCTGCCCTACTGTGTCAGCGTGAGGAGCTGGCAGAGCCAACACATCACCCAAGACACGCATGAGCCCAGGCAGCTGCCCCGGCCCCACTCTCAGTGCGGTTCTGGTGAAGGAAGACATCCCCGAGGCCATGACCGAACCCCCCCAGATGTCGGGCAGGGAGCACTTGGTCCTGGCCTCAGTGTGCTGCCCCAAGGGAGCCAGCCGGAAGTCTCTCCCCACTGCCCCAATACCAGCAGTGCAGAGGAAGCTGTGGGCCACCCTGCTAGGAAACCGTCTCTGTTTCAGTCTGCCCTTATTCCAGGGAGGGAGCCCTGTGCTCCACTCAGTCTTCACAAGGCTTCCCGGGGCTGAGGACTTGGGGGCGCCACCCTGGGCTTGCTGAGCAGAGGCTGCGAGAAGGAGCCAGGGCATCTGAGGGCCTGCGGCCGAGGGTCTCCTCCCAGCCACTCCTCTCTGCCCCCACCCTCTTCGTTCACCTTCCATTCTCCACCTCAGAACCCCTCAGAAACTACCTGGGCTCATTTTCCTAAAGGAACACAATGTCCTGTCCCATCCAGGGTCAGATAAACGCCCAGAAACCATTTGAGTCAGCACTGTATCTTTGGCAAGCCACCCACAGCAGAAAGAGGAAGAGGGAGGCAACATTAAGGAATTCCCACCAGGTGCACCCAGGTGCACATTGGGGGGTCCGATGCCAACACTGCAAAGCAATGCTGCTTGAGATGCCGGTGGCTTGGTCACATAGAGCCCCTGGCACTGGACTTGCTGACCCCTGCCTTGCAGCTGTCTATGCCCCCACCGCGCTCACTAGGCGGCATGACTCCCAGTATCACCCGAGATGCCAGTCAGCCCCCATGGCAGGGGGGGCTCGGCGCACATCGAGAGTTCCATGTCCTAAGCGGCAGTCCTCTCCCAAGTGACAGATAGTTCAGAGGCTACCGGGCAGCCTCTTCCAGAAAATGCCATGAGGGCCAATGACCAAAGTGGGCTGGCCAGGATCCCACCCAGGCACAGCAGGGGTTGGCACAGGTGAAGCCCCCTGGAAAGAACAGGGGCCCAGGGCCCTGGTTTGGCAGGTCCAGTGGGAGATGCAGAGACACTGCTGAAATCACAAGAAATGTCAGTGGGAAGTGTGATTCACTTTATACAAATTCATCCTAATGTGTTTTCATAACAAGATCATTAAGTGCTTCTTGACCTTCTATGTCCCAGTCTAAACAATCTCCGTATTCGGCCAAATTTCAGCTTGGAAAAAGGAAGACAATGAGAAAGGCAGTTTTTAAAAAATAGAACTAAGGACAAAAAATTATCATGTTTATATATTTATTCCTTGCAGGGCTGGGGGGGTAAAGCAGTTGATAGGCATTTGTTCAACAAATTATAGGAGCAGGCTGTCCAGCACAGCAAGCTGGTGGCCAGGGCATTCGGAAGCTTTGATCTTCAAGTGGAGGCTTTGTGGTGCCTTGGCAACAGAGGCACTGAAAGGACACCCGGGGTTTGAAGGCAGGTTTGTTTACATTGACAGGCACTGGTCGGGATCACCCCCGAAATATTAGGTGCTGATCTTTGGTGCTCCAGGGCTTATATGGGATAAGCAAGCAGGAAGTACAGAAGCAATGGCTTGTCCACAGGGGATTGGTCTATACAATGTGCCTCGCAGTGACCAGGCATTTCTAAGAGACAGGAGCAACCAGCGCTGGAGCAGGAACTGTTTGTTACCTGGGCAACCAAGAACCTGAAGCTGGCTGGGGTGGGGCATTTGCTGCTACAATGGTAGGTTGTGAGGTGGATGTTAAGGGTCATAGCCCACATTCCTTAGAAATCCAAGGACATGAAAAGGAGAAGTCAGCTTGCACAGATATGCCGGGGTCTGTGTGGTATGGCTCTGTCTCAGCTGTAAACACACCCTTGTGATTTCCACAGTGTCCTCAGCGCTTGCCATCGTGGTTTGGGGTAAGACTATGTGGTTTGAATACTGCTTCTGCTGCTGTAACATTGGAGAAGTCACTCAAGCTCTGTTCCGAGTTTGCTTATCTATAAGATGAATACTGTAAGAACAGTACTGACTTTCAGGCCCACCGTGAAACTGAAGTGAGTTGTACCCATGTGCAAAGCAGCGCATGGCAGACGGACGCGCAGCCAATGTGCGCAAGCTGTCAGGTGCTGCACACCCAGTCGGCTCCTGGGAGAGTGGACATGTCCTTGGTGTGGCCGCCATCTGCTAACGGCCAAGCTCCTTGCTTGCTCCAGAGTTCAGTGTCTTTGAAAATGATGCTGAACTTGGGAACAGCAATGGATACTTCTAAACACAGCCCTCGTCTTGGCCAAAACAGCCAGAGGTGACGCTGGCCTCCCAGGAACTGAACTCCGTGCAGACCCAACAGTCCCGATGGACACAGCCCGCTCCTGGACTCCTGGGGGTGGGCGGGTGCCGCCTCCTCAGCACCGCTGATTTGGTATGGGATGTGTGCGACCCTGCCTGAGCCCCAACGCAGCAAACTAAACCAACCATAAATGCACCAAGGATTCAAGGATGGACAGCACTGAGCGCAGATGAAAAGACTGAAATGAACCTGGAAGATGAGACAGCACAAAATCTCAATAGCGACGGAATTTGGAGGAAACTCCAATTTCAACAAAGGAAAACAAAGTTTCTAAATTAATGCTCTTGTTTGCCAACTTAGCATTCGGTCATTCCATAATTCAGGGTGTCATCAGTTACATACTTACGAGGTATTTGGGAGGAGAAAGGAAGCTGATTGCTGCTACTGTTTATCAGGGTAAACAGACCTCGCTGCAGAAATTATCTCCGCAGTGCCCGCCAGGAAGCAAGATCGGGCTGGCAGCTGCAGTCCTACCCTGTGTCCCCACAGCATGGCTGCTCCTCCCCGAGATTCTCTCCAGTCCGACTCTCCAGCACAGGGCTGAGGATGCAGAGTTCATCGGCCAGCGCGGAAGGCGGGAGCCTGCACTCCACTCCTGGAGGCGGCCAGCCCGTGCCCACTCTGGATCCCAGCTGCCAACCTGGTAAGGTGACTTTTCCCAAGAAATGCTGAGGATTTCACACTTCAAGAAATATCCGGAGTTGAGCACACAGCCTGCTCCATCTGAGAAGTGTAAACCTCGCAAAAATAAGTCTTACTGGCATAATTTAGACTTGATTAAAATGGATAAAGACCAGGATGCAGATGTAGGAGTCATAACCGGCCCCATGTGATGCCAGAACTGAGATTTTCCCCCATTGATTTAATTCCCTTTGATTACCCAATTACTCCTAAATCCTTTCACTCAGTTTCAGCTCCAATAAAACTAGTAACAGTGCTAACTCGCAATGCAGTTTCACTCATCTCACGGAGCTGCTGCAGAAAAGCCTGCCCAGCAACACGGCAAAATTATTCCAGGCTGTTTTTATGGTGTGGAAGATGGAATCGCCATGCTGTCTTGGAAACAGAGCCAGCAGAGAAGCAGGGAGCAGCGGAGTCCGCGAGCCCTGCCCCTCGCGGTGGAGAGTGCGGCCCTGAGGTCGGGCCGCTGGGATAAAGGCTGCAATCGGAGGAGGCTCATGTAAGTCTCTGAAACATGACTGGAGCCGTTACAGCTGGGTCCCTTTCTAAACAAGTCCCTGTGCAGTGGGAGGAGGGGGCCCCGCCTGGCTGCCCCATGACCCTGGACAAACAATGCCACCTTCCCAAGCTTTGACACCAGCTTGCCGAACAGGACTGGCGGCAGCTCCTGAGTGAGGCCTACGGGCTCCAGCTTCTCCGGGCGGCAGCACCCTGGAACACCCAAGGGTCACGGTTTTAAGAAACATGCCTGGAATGCAGTGTCAAAACACCTATGGCTGTTTATTGGCTTTCTTCAAAAAATCAAATTTTCTCTTTTCTCTGAGCAAGTTTTAAACACGTTTCCCTAAAACACGTTTCCTTTGTGTACACAGCCTGCTGCTCACCAAGCGTTTTCCACACCACATCTCAGGTACCCCAGGGGAGCACACCACGGGTGGCAGGACTGATTCCCACCCACACTTTGGGAAGCCCCAGGGTCCACGGACCCTCCAGCCACACTGCGTGTCCCCCCACAGACAGTGCCACGGCATTCACAAGCGAGAGCCCTCAAGGCGAGTGCCCCAGCCTCTATTTATGCCCTGAGGGTTCCTGGGGCTGGGCTGGGGTCTACCTCTCGGACAGCCCCACACAGGGTGGGAAAGTTATTTGGGTCTCCGCCACAGAGGCTCCAGCCTGTGGTTGGTGGCCCGGTTGTTCTGGGCCTGCGGGGTGGCAGTGCATGGCGGGGACCACAGTGTTGGGGGAGCTGCTCCCGTCTTGGAAGCAGAGAGAAGGGGACCAGGTCCTACATCCCCTTCCAGGACAAGGCGCAGGGGCCCGCTTGCTCCCACCAGGCCACCTCCAACTTCCAACCCCTCCACTGGGAGCTGGGACCAAGTGAGGCCACCAGAGACCTTGCAGACCCAAACAGGCTCTTGGGAGAAGCTGCTGCCCAGCCCAAGGACGATGTCTCTCCTCTAGGCTCAGCACTGGAGCCTCAGGACGCGCCAGGGGGAGAGGCAGAGACCTGAGCTCCGTGTGGGTTTCTAGTCTGCTTTCGGGAAGGCCATCTCAGGAAGCTCCTGCTCCCAACACCTATACAAATTCACCAGGGAGGCCTAGCGTCCAAGCCCCGCCCCAGATGCCACTCCTCAAACAGCCCGGGGATGAGTGCCTGCAGCTCTTCTGGTTGAATGTGGTGGGGCAATCGGTTTAAATAGTGATGGACTTAAACACCACGGTCCCCCTAGGGGATCTTCATAAAAATATTCTGCAAACTACAAAACAAAACAAGGACGAAACTTTGGCAGGCACACGGCACAGAGTGCCACCACAGGAAGAGGGTTTGGGATGTACCTGAGCGTACAGGTGAGAAGGCTGAGAGCAGAAAGGGATTCCGGGCTGTGTAGCACAACAGCAGACCTGACCCAGACCTGGTCTGGCCCAGAGCTGCACCACACTGCCCCCTGCAGGATGGCACTCGGTGACCCTCCAACCTGGGCCCCTCCGATGCCACCTCCAGGAGAGGTCCCCAGGCCGGACACCTAGCACGGCCTTTGGAGGGGTTTCCTTATGAGGACAACCGTGAGCTCAACCAGATGTGGAACTGGCTGTGAAGATGGGGTATCGTCCTTCCGAAGTGTAGCTGTTCTTCCTCCAACAAACCCCATCAGCACATCACCCCCGGGTAAGACACTGACCAACAAAGTGAAACTCACGGCAACATGAGGAGTTCAAGGCAAGAATCAGACGACAGGGAGCACTGAGCACAGGCGGTCCCCACCCCTCTGGAGACCCTGCCACCACCCCACACTGTCCGCCTCCTTTGTGGGTGCTGTGAGGACCCCACCCTCGCTGTGCTCACAGCCTCCCCACTGCTGGGTCCAAGTCTGCGGAGCCAGCAGGGACAGCCCCAGGGAGGCAGGGGCGGGAGGCACAGGGAGACCCACAGTTTCCGCTCACAGCTGGGGATGCTCAGGACTGGGGGAGGCGCTGCGGGGGAGGATGGAGGCTTCCCGGAGAGCGGCCTACGCCGCTGGGCTGTGTCAAGCAGAGAAGCACGGGCTGTCTGGGCCTCGCTGTGTGTCTCCCTCCTGGGGTGGACAGGAAGGGCTGCCTGTGCATGAGGACAGGCGGCCACTGCTCCCAGGACTGCGCTTGCTGGAGCACACCCTGCTGTATCTCTCACTAGCGGGGAGCCCGAGGGCCTTACTTCATGTATTTATTACCTTCTGGTGGAACACCTGATGTCCACCACTTAGAGGAAGAGGAGGAGGAGGAGGAGGAGGAGGGGGACGGGCCCTTCCTGCTCAGAGTTCCTGGCCAGCTGACTCCCAGGCAGAAACAGCACAGCAGAAGGGCCTGACGGGGAAAGGGGCTCAGCCCCGGGGAACAAGAAGCAGAGAAGGGAGGAGCTGGGGGCAGGACACACCTCCCTTCCAGGTCTCCCCCGGAACCTCCTCCCACTGGGCCCCGGCTCTTAACAGCACTGTCAGCCGTGAACTCGTCCGTGGCAGGATCCAGTGGAGAGCAGTGCCGGGGACCCAGTCCCCTCCCAGAGGCCCTGCTCTGAAGCTCCTGAGGCCCTGGGGGAAGTTCTGGTCTAACCCCAACATTTCATCCCCCAAGTCCATGGTCTCTCGTCTTCTCCCCTGCAGCCCCTGCTCTCCCTGGGCTCCCTGCTGTGTCCACATGAGAACTCCAGGCCAGAGCCGGATGGCACCAGAATGGGCCAGGAGCTGATGGGTGGCCCTGTGGTGGCCCATGGGTGACATTTCAGAGCACAGGCCTGAGAAGGGCCCCTTTCACAGTCACTGAGCCCCACAGTCAGTGGTGCGGACTGAGCAGCTCTGCAGCCCAATGCGGCCCCACCAGGAGCACAGCTATGATGCTGGGGCCCTGGGAGACCCCGACTGCCCACACAGTGGGCAGACAGCCCCTCCTCAGAAGCGACTGGACAGGGCACTGGGGCTAAGGACAGCTGCAGACCCATTCATTCAATGCAGCCCTCTGAAGCCGCTGAGCTGCTTCTGATTTCCTGATCCCTAAGTGCTAATCAGTGACTATGGGGCGATTTCTTCATTCGCATAAACTTGAAGCAGTGCTCATAGAAAGATTTTTTTAACACAGGAAAAGGATACACATACATGAGAAAAAGAACAAAAAGAAAAATACTCAACCATTAACTGTGTTATGTAGGATTGAAGGCTCAGGGGACATTTTTATAATCTTCTTTCTGATGTTTTCAAATTCCCATAATGAATACTTATGATCAAGAAACCAATGTTTATTTTCTTTTAAATGAACACCAGGAACAGGAAAGTGAAGCTGGGGGTAGCTGAGAAATGTGGGCACCAACAGGCAGGCACTGCCTCGAAGACCAAATGTGGACCGACTGGGCCTGGTGTCTCACGGATGCTGAAGCCGCAAGCACACTGCACCCCTCAGAGGGACCCCATCCCCCTGCCCCGGGAGGGAGCCGGGCCGCCCTGGCTGCTGACTGACTGGTCTGTGCACACTTGATCCTAGACACCGCCACACCCAGGGCTGCTGGGGCCTGCAGCTCTGTTTCCTAAGACAGCACAGCTCAAAAGTCAGCCGTGCCAGCAGAGGAGAAGCCACCGGGGTGGTCAAGGAAGGAGCAGCGCCTGCTGGCACTTCCACACAGTCACTGTCACCAGGGTGGCCAGTGTGTGCTGAAACCAAAGCTCTCCTATCTGATCTTGGGGACACTGCCGAGGGAAGGAGCCCAAAAATAATACAGCTCATCTCCAGGCCAGTGGAGCTTCGTTCCACTCCCCAGCTACCTGCAACCTCCACCCTCACTTGTGATTAAAGATGCGCTTCTTGAGCGACAGAGGCGGAGGTGTCAGGCACAATCAAACATGGGAATGGGAGGAAAAACTGCAAACAGGTTCCTCTTTGCTCAGGAAGAGACAGCTTTGCTCTCCTTGTAAAGTAGTATAAAATCACCAAGCCTCTGACACAGAAGTAGGTGTGTCCCTGAGTCTCATGTCAAAGGCAGCCTGCACTATCATCACAGCCAGAAAACAACAAAACAGAGCAAGGGGCCCTGAGTCCAGGCAGCAGTGAGGCCAGCTCTACAGCTCAAAGTGAGGCACAGAGCTTTCTTCCTGCTGCCATCGGCTCACTTCACGCCCTGACCATGGCTCTGCACTATTATTCCACGAGGAGCGCGGCCAGCACCTCCACCTGCACAGTTATTAATTAGCAGCCAGTGGGGCGGGAGAAATCCTGAGCTCCATTTGCACGGCTAATGGCTCGGTGTGGGCATGGTTGCCTGGGATATTTTATACCAGCCAGTCTGAAAAAACGTCTGATTCTGGTTAAATTTAAGGACTCTTGGATCCTGCAAGCCATATATTCATACCTTGAGCTGCCATGCAAATGAGATCATCGTAATTTCAAAGTTCGATGGGAAGAAAATGAAGCAGCTGCTATTTAATTTTTTATGGAGCCTACAATTTGTCTCATTAGCTGGCAAATAGGATAGGCTGGGAACTGCAGGCGGCCTGGGCCTCAGCTCCGAGAGAGGAAGAGGATCGCATTAAATCACTCCCTCAGGCTTTCTGCGGACCGGCCAGGTGGCACCTGGCTCTGAGTCCTGTTGCCAGGCTGGCTCCAATGCCCCAGGGACACTTCACAAATTACAGGGGAACTGGACTCACCCTGTCCACCACTCTGAGCCATGGACACCTAGAGGGATGGACATTGGGCTGTCGGGAAATTCTGAACAGCTGTTCAAGGACAATCTGAGAATGACAGGAGCGGTACACTGAGGCCCACAGGCAACAGATGTGACTGGAATCAGAGGTGCAGTGTGAGGCTGGGCTGCCCTGGTGGGAGTTGAGCAAAACTTCCAATCTCCCAGGTGCTCAGTGTCACCCATTGGCCTTGGGCAGTCACCAGAGAGAGGACCAGGCCAGCTTCCCAGCCACTGTTGATCAGTGACAGCTGCACAGCCTGCTGAGGACATGCAGGTGCCAGGCCCAGGAAGCAGATAGGGAGGCCAACAGTGCAGGAAGAACATGGCCACCTCTGTGCCTGCTTGCTGGGGGTCCCTACTAAGGCAGCCCAGGGCTGTCCTCTGTGATGGACGTGTCCTCAGAATGCCTTGCTTTATGCTCATGAGGTGACCCATGGTGCTCACCAGGTGACTCAGGATGGAGTTGGCCATGCCAGAGACCAAGAGGGCACGATGCCTGGAGCTCTGAGCCCAGGACACCCAGCTGAGGTGAGGAGAGGGCTGAGCTCGGTGGTGTGGCCAGTGAGCCCACCAAACAAGCAGCTGTGCCCACCCAATGGGAGAGGGCCGGGCCGGAGGATGAGGAGATTCACGTCTGGGCCCCCAGACCTGACCCTGTGTGTCTCTTTGCTGCCTGGCCCCACCTTGGTCCTCTGAAACAAGACAGGATGGCACACTCCTGGGCTCTGAGAGTTGTTCTGGCACACATTCCAGCAGGCGGTGGAAGTGCGGGTGTCTGGAGCAAGCAGACTCTGGGGCTCCATCTCTCAGGCACTGTGCTAAGGCTGGGGGAAGGGGTGCTGAGGCCCAGGGTCCAGGTGGTGGGAAGCTGCAGAGGCGAGCAGCTGCCTGGACTGGGTCAGGACACTAGGAATGACCTCTAGCTGTGCCGGGCTGGGTCTGTGACTGGCCAATACCAACCCTTCTGACTTCCCCAAACTCAGCCTCAGACTGGCGAAGTAGGGAAAACAGCACCTGCCTTCTGGAGCACAGGGATGGCGCGGGACAGCACCCCAGGCCCAGCTCACCCAGCTCCTGGCCTGACCTGGCCGGGCGCAGCACAGGGCCGGGCGGGGCTGCGTGGTAGGAGGTGGGGCAGGTGCACGGGGCCACAGGGTGGGCAGAGGCACGGGGCAGCACACCCGGGGAGGAAGAGGTGCCAGGAGGCCACGGAAAGGGCACATCTGAGGTGAGGGCGGCTGTTTCCAGGGCACAGCCCTGAGGTTCGCCAGGCTGCACGGGCAGGCAGTGTGTGCTGGGCCCACCGTCCCCCGAAAGCAGGGCTGACTCTGCAGTGGACTCTGGGAGGAGGAGACAGGAAGAGTTGAGGATCTGTCCTGCTGTGGCCAGGGGGGCAGCCCCAGCCATGAGCCCTGTGTGCCCAAAGGAAGAACACGGGTGAGTGGGAGCAGCTGTGGCGTGGGCTTGTGAGAAGAGTGAGAGCATAGTGACACACACCCAGAGAACCTCAGGGCATGGGGGCACAGGAAGGAGGACTCTTCTATGCCATCCCACAGGGTTCACACACCACAGCCTGAGGCCAAGGCTCAGAGCCCACTGGGTGCAGCGCCTAAGCTCTGAGAGGAAACCTGGCAGGGAGATGGGGCAGGGGAGGGGTGCCAGGCAGGGTCTCAGTGCCCGACGGCTGCCCCAAGCTGCCCTCCCAACCCCACTGCTTCCCAAGAAAGGCCAGGGCCAGAATGTACACTCCATACCAGTGCCACGACCACTGGGGGACAAATGCCAGCCAGGCTGGCATGCAGGGCCACACACGGCTTCCTGTGCAGGAATCAGGATCAGCAAAGTGAGTCTCCAGCCCATGGTCACAGGGTTAGTGGGTCACTGGCCAGGATCCCATTGCTGGTCCTCGTACCCTGCCCCACCCCGACTCTTGTCCCCATCTATCAGGACCTGGGTGGGAGAAGCCCATCCCACAGGGCTGGGGACCGAGCACACCTGACCCCCTGGACTGTGCACTGGGGCAGGACGAAGCTGCTCCTCCCTGAGAACAGCTTCCATCCCGGGCAGTCCCTTCTGCAAGCTGCAGCCGGCAGTGCTGCTCCTGAATCACATGGCATGGCCATAGCTGGACAGGCCTGGCTTCCCCTGCACATGGCTGCAGGCAGGGGGACAGGAGAGGGGCCTGACACAGCTGGGTCTCAGTCCTGTCTGGCTCTGCCACCCTCTGCAGGGGATCCCAGTTGGATGAGCCACTGTCCTCCTGGGACACAGAGAATCAGTGAGTGCTCTCTGGGCCATGGTGAGGCTCAAAGGACAAATCCAACACGCGGAGCCAGGCCTCCCCTTGTCTTCCTCCTCTGGGAAGTGGTGTAAACTGACTTCTTCCAGGAAAATGCAGACACAGGATGAGCTACTTTCACTTCTCCATGTCCCCAGTAACTATCACACATCCCAAAGGGGCAGGGGGGCCTCTGTTCCCTCCCTGCCCTGCCTGATGTCCTCAAAGACAGAAGGGCAGCTGGTCCTTAGGAAACCTGTGCCTGTACCTGTGATGAACCATGCTCAGCACGGACAGCAAGACTGGGGGGGAGCAGCCATGTCCCCTGGGTCCCCATGGACCTGGGCACAGATGTCCTCAGGCAGAGCCTCCAGGGCAGCTGGGGGACACGGTCGTGGCCAGGCATCACCTCCTGACAGACATCACCCCTGAGTGGAGAGGAAAGGTGCGGCGGAACAGGAAGACAGGATCCAGCTCACAGCTCCAAGTTCTGCTGCACAGGCCTGCGAGTGCCACCCAAGACGAGCCGCACCCACACCCAGGCTGCCGGGGTCCCAGGGGGAGGGGCCTGTCGGGGAAGGTGTCCTGCGTTCATGGCTTCTGAACTCCCAGGACACTGTTCTGCAGGGCGATGTGGCCTGAAGGGTCCTGGTGCCCCCAGGGGCCTCTTCCCTGTGGCTGGGTCATGGTGCAGCACCGCCAAACCTGTCCTCCTTGAGACAGCAGCGTGTGGCCCGGGAGGGGCAGCCGCGCACATGCTGCATGCTGGACCTGCCCTGATCGCCGCTCCCCACTTGGCCAAGGAGGCCAAGAAACAGGCTGCCTGTTGCAGCCAGAGTTGGTCCCCTCTAACTGCATGGTGGAGAGGTCCCTGCTGGACCTCAGTGTCACCCATGAGCAGGGCTGTGAGGAGGGTTAAAGGAGACCTTGGCTGGCACATGGGGATGATCAGTACCCACTGCCATCCTCACCATCTTTGAGGGTCCACACCTCTCGGCGGGGATCTGGCTGCCACCCTGGGTAGTGTGCAGTCTGCCTGGGCACTGATGCTCTGTGCGTGTCACTGGCCTCGGGTGAACGTGTCTGTGACCCCTCCGCCCCATGGTGGAGACCAGCCTGGGGTCCCCGGCCTTGCCTTTGGGAGAGGAAGCATGGTGCGGGGAGGTCCAGGCTTCCAGTAGAACAAAGGCCATCCCATCACGTGGTATGACAGGGCCCCTCCTGTCCTCCCAGAGGATGAGGCCAACTATGTGGAAGTCTTTAATAAAATAAAGAACTAAATAAAAACACATTTAAGAATAAAAGCGTTCCCCAGGACAACAGCATCTGACTGAATTTAGCCCTGAGGAAAAACTCAGAGAAGTGGACTCGGGGGAAGGCGGGGCACAGGATCCCAGAGGAGGCACACGGGGTGCTGGCAGTAAGTCCTGGAGAGGGGTTCAGAACCCTGCCAGCTCCCCGCCCTGCACCCCAGTCCTGGGACCGCATGTGTCCGCCCCAAGGACCTTCCCCATGGTGTGGCTCACTCAGACCGGATTGTGTGGCCTGGCACCTGGGCCCTAACCCCAAGAGGCTCCACAGCAGCCATAGGACCTCCCCACGCAGCTAGGCGGATGGGCTCCGGGCCAAGCCCGGTGGTGGCGGAGCTGCTGTGCTGGACGCAGCCGATACTGCTGGACAGACTCTCACGGGCGCTGCACTCAGCACTTCTGGGTCAGACGCGGAGCTCTCAGCTCCCTGCATCAGTAGACACCAGTCCCCAGGGAAGAACCCCGTACAGAGCAGCAGGTCCTGGCCTGGCCTGTGGCCCCTGAACCCCCAGGCCATCCGCTCCCTCAGCATCCATGATGCCAATGGCAGAGCACTGCGCCATGACGCTGTCTGTCACCAGCATGACTGAGCCCTGAGAGCATGCTGCTGCGGGAACTGCATTTTTACCTCTGCTCCTGGACATCGTAACCTGTGGCACATGTCCACCGTGGCCCTCAGTGACGCACCCCCATGCCTGCTGTGTCCATCCTATGGGCCCCCAGCCCTCAGTTTTGGGATGAGGAACCCCCAGCTCATGGTGCTGAGTGAGTCGCAGAGGATTTCCCACCCGAGGTCCCTGCTCCTCCCATGTGGTCAGCAAGGCCTGGGCACCACCAGGGACTCATCACCCTGGTGTCCTCTCTGGGTCAATGATGAGTGAGGACACAGCCATGGGTCAACAATTCAAAGCCTCGGATCCCCACAACAGCCCTGAAATGCCATCCTCATTCTGCCTGCCTCTCCTGTGCCCACACTCTCCCAGCCAGAGGCCAGCGCCCCATCGTGAGCTGGGCTTCCCCTCCTCAGCCTCCCCTGGTGGCCCCTCCACGGTCCTTCCCGGGTTCCTCTGTTTGCTCCTCAGTGTGTCCCCTCAGTGTGTCCTCAATGTGTTCCCTCACTCTAAGCTCCAGGAGGAACACACTCCACATGGGGCTTCCCACCACTTTCCAGGGCAGAGCTCCACGAAAGCTGATTCGGTGAATGGAGGAAAGGAGAGAGGAAAGGATGCGTGGACAGCAGGATGGAGAGAGGGACGGAGGGATGGACAGATGAACGGACACATGGATGGAGGGCGGATGGAAGGAGGGATGAGTGGACAGATGGATGGGTGGACAGATGAGTGGACAGAGTGGCGAGTGAGGCATGGAGGGAGGGAGGGATGGAGGGAGGGTGGGTGTGTGGCTGGGTAGAAGGAGGGGCAGATGGGCAGGGGAGGAGTGGGTGACGAATGGGAGGAGGGAGGGAGGGATGAGGTAGAGGGAATGAGGGATGGACCACGCATGGATGCGCGGTGGTCGGAGTGAGTGGAGGAAGGGTGCTCTCTTCCTTCACGGACGCTGCTCCCATCTACTCTGCTTTCTGTGGAGAAGCAGCTCACATTCATCCTCATTATCACATGCATTTGATTCCTAGCACGTTCTCAGCTGGGAGGTTTTGCCATTTCTCCACTGCCGCAGATAAATTAAAAGCACACGGCCCGGCAGCTGGGGAAAGCTACGAAAGGGCGTGGCTTGAGTGCTGCATTTCTGACGGAACCACAGTCCACACGCGGCTGCTCTCTTCAGAGCTAAGAAACAAAAGTTTTCTGCTGGGAAAATTCCCCAAGCCTTCCGTCCCTCACCTGCTTAACAGGCCTTCCAGGTCTGATGTCTTTATTCTTTCCAAAGACCCACGCTGCCTATTTTCATCAGATTTTAAGTCTCAACCAAAGAGATTCAGAAAACAACAAAAGAGAAAATAAAGTCCACACTCAGAGGAATAAGACAGGTGAGTCGGAAGCAAAAGGAGACTCTGCCAACAGCAGCACCGTTTGTCTTAGTGAATGCCGTTAATTTTCTCCCTCCCTGGCTTAACAGAAATAAAACTGCTCGTCCCGGCGTCACGCGGCTGATGGGCAGTCAGCACCTCAGGTGACAGGGCCCTGAGCTCGGGCACAGAGACAACTCCGTCAGCAGGCTGGAGACACGAGGGCTGCATCATAGTCTTGGTTCTGTCCTGGGGGTGGGGGCTCTGTGGAATCGGGGCGCCTTCGCCAGGGAGAGCCGGAGGGCCGTCCAGAGCGGGAGCTCTTTGCTCTGGTAACCATGCCCCCCCCACCTCAGCTGCTGCACGAAGAGGTCTACACTGCAGGCCCGGCTGGCCTTCCACAGCCCACGCCCCACCCCCCAGCGCCTCTGCCGAGACTTCAGCTCCAGCCTGCTGCCTTGCCCAGTGCCAGCGAAGGCTCTAACTGCATTGCAGAGACAAATGCCAGCCTCCTGAAGGGCATCAACAGCAGCGACGCAGAACAGTTTGGTGGCACGTTGGAGGTCACTGGCCTTCCCATAGTGTCCCAGAGAGACTCGAGGTCCCCACACAGGCCTCTCTTCACACTGCACTCCCTCCGAGCTGGCTGTGAGCACTCTTGTGCCAACACAGCTGCCACTTCCGGCAAAGCACGGCTGAGCTGCGTCTGAATGTGCTGGGTAAGCCCTACCAAGGGGCCCCTGAGGCACCTTGGGCCTCAGGGATGCCCAAGGACATACTGCAGTGCTCCTGAGGCCTCAACCTGTGACCTCACATGCCCCTTTGCACAAGCTTGGAAGACCCCATCTGACCTAAGCCATCTGCTCCCTATGTAGGGTCCAGGCCGAGGAGCCCCTGGAGCCTGCACCCCAGCCCAGTGTAGGAACTCTTCTACTCTTCCCAAGAAATCACTCCACAGCCCATCCAGGGGTGTTGCCAAAACTCCTAGCGGTCCTGGAAACACCACGGAGTGATGCCATAACTCAGTATGACTGACAGGTGAGGCTGCACACGCGTCCTTAACCACTCCCTGCAGGCACCTGGTCCCTCACTACTCAGCCCCTGGCTGCTCCAGGAGGCCCCCTGGAGCCCGTGCAGAGCGCGGAGCCACAGGCAGCCACCTGTGCAGCCAGGCCGCAAGCCCCCTCCATGCCTGCCACATTCCCAGCCTCGAGGGCACAGGCCAGCAGTGAGGTGAGCATCAGTCAGGACACTGCATGAGGCCGCAGGACACTAAAGACATGGCTCATAACACATTTGGAGGGGGCTGCTGGGAAGCAGAGGGAGGCTGCTCCGAGCGACTTGTTCACACACACACACACACACACACACACACACACACACACACATGTATCTACAGGAACTATTACTCTGTCTGTACAAGTGGCAGCAGACACAGCACCTCAATTCCAATAAGCACCCAAGGGATTAATGACTTGGACAAGCACTCTCATAACACTGGGTATTTACTGCTACTTGCACCGCAGCTGTGTTCAGGCCTGAGCACTGCCCAGGGCCAGCCTTCCACCCTCACTGCACACGGAAGCAGAGTCTCCCAGGCTCTGTCCGTTTACACTGCAGGTCCTCAGTTACTGCCTTAACACACACACACACACACACACACACACACACAGCAGTCCTGGGCCATGGGGTGTGGTCCCAAGAGATGAGTCCCCTCCTCCTCCTCTGGGCTGCAGTGCACCTAGGCAGACCTTGCAGAGGGTGGGCTGCCCCCGGGGGTCCATCCACAGCCTCTTCCAGCCCAAGGCCCATCGGTGGATGCATGCTTGAGCACCATAGAGGATATTGCCCAGCTGCCGTGGCCACTCTGTCCATATTGCCAGCCCCTGCCAGCTCGGGATCCTTGGCCCCTCTCTAGTCTGGCCTGGCCCAGGAGAAGAGCTGGTCCTTCTGGAACTCTCCAGCACAGAGACTTGAGCACATCTTGTTCCCAGCAGGGGCTGAGGTGCAGTCAGCAAACCTCCCAACCACTTGAAAATGGGAGAAGTCAGGGCACAAAGGGTGCCTCTGCCTTTAGGAAGGGGGGCAGGGTGGGGCAGCAGAAAGGGGGAAGGGCTGGGGCCTCACAACTGAGGTCCAGGAGGCAGGATTGGGGCACAGGGCAGGGGTGGGGCAGGGCCAGTGAGTGCAGGAGTGATGGACCTGCTCCTCTCTCCCAACCCAGCCTCCAGTGGGACCACCCCACCCCAGCAGGGGGCAGGCTGACCCTTCAGAAGTCCAGCCTTGGAGAAATGCCCACTGGGGACAGTCAAGGACTGCCCCACACCACTGCCTCCGAGAATCGAGAATCATTGGCAGAAGCTAATCGATTCCCCAGCCATGCCCAGGAATCAGCCCCAACACGAGTCGGACCTCCCCTTCCCATCCCAGGCAAAACCACGAGCAGGCACAGAAGTCCCAGCTTGATAAGCAGAGCATGAGGAAATACAAGACAATGCAGAAAGAAAGTTCCACAGATGACATCCTCAGAGGTGGGGAATATAATGCACCCACCTCTGCTACAGTAAAAAGAAACAGAAAGGGTTCTTAAATTCAGCAACAAATCGGGAAGGAAGGTTAAGGAATGAGATGGCTAAAAAGAACAAAAAAGACATAGAAAATTGGAGAAAAAACCATAAGACCATTTAGGATCATCTAGCCATTCCAACATCTTATAGAAAATCCAGAAAGAAGAGAGAAAACAAAGAGGAGGAAATAAAGAAGCAATACAAGAAAAATTCCCAGAAATAAAACACACAAAACCCCTATACCATGTGGGTCACTGGGAGATTTCAGGGGTCAGCATAAGGCCCTAAGCTCTGGGGAGAGTAGGAGAGTAGGATGCCCAAAGCTGGATGTCCACAGAGCAGTCCCTTCCAATTCCAAGGAAGTGATTTTTAACCTAAAATGTTACACTTCACCAAGTGTGAGAGGAGGAGGAAGAAAACCTTCAAAACTCAATATATTCACCTCCTACCTCCTGACTGAAGAATCTACTACAGGATGTGCTCCACCAAAATCAGGATGTAATCCAAGGAAGGGGCAGAAATGGGTTTAGAAACAGGAAACCAACACCGGGGTCCACACCGCCAACATTTCCGGTTTGTGTGGGACTGGTCCCAACTCCAGGGCCACTGTGGCACCAGCTCCCCAGTGCCTGTGAGCACCTAGTCTGTGGGTTCAGAGGGTCCCTAGTGACATGCAGTGAGGAGGCCCCTGCTCATCTCTGCAGCCAGCCACAAGGCCATCGGAAAGGCCACCACTCCTCCATCTCCCACTCCAGCCCCTGGCCGCCCTGCCCCACATGGAGGATTTCTAGAGCCCACTCCTTATGAATCTTCGATGTGGAGGGCCGCAGCCAAGGATGGGCTGTCTCCTGCCACCACCATGGAGGGTTCAGTGGGGGAGATCACAGACACATGCATGGGTGGACATATTGGGGCCCACAGATGTGGGGAGCTTGGGAGGCTGGGGCATGATCAGGTCACAGGAGCGTCAAGGGTACAGGTGAGCCAGCTGCAAGGACACCAAGTACTCAGTCTGTGGCCACGTGCAAACCACTGAACCACTCTCCCTGCTGCCAGCATTGGCCATGGTCACCTGCCACAGTCGTTCCCAGAGCCACTGCCAGGGGGGCTCTTGACCCGAGAGGAAGGATGATCACTCAGCATAGTGGCAAAAACAAGGGTGACTCAGAGTAAGGAAACCAGCCAAGGCATCTGTCCCTGCTGGATGTCAGGGCCTGCCAAGGCCACCTGCCCTGGACAGAGCCACTCTCCCCACCCCTGTGAGGTCCCTGACACCTGGGGAATGTGTGCACCATTCTTTATGCCTTTAAAAAGGTGACTGGAAATAGCACAGCTATCCAGGACAGATCCACATGGGCCAGCACAAAGCTTCGGGTTTCTTTGCTGGACCTGTGCAGCAGCAGAGTGGATGCCTGGACACAGTGACTGTCACATGGACAGGTACCAGCTGGCAGGACAGAGGCAGAGGCAAGCACTGGGCCTTTAGAACGAGTTGGAGGAGGAGCAGAAGCATCCTGATGAGCAAGGAGGGGCCACTCTGCCCAGGGAGTGGGGTCCAGCTGGTGGCAGCACACACAGCTGCAAGAGGGGACCAGGGAAGTGGAAGTAGAGTGGGAGAAGTGGGCGGTTCATGCAGGGTGTCCACCCCACTTGCAGTTCCAACTTGCAGGGGACTCAGGCAGTGGCACCACAGACCAGGGACGCACTCTGCCCTGATCCATGTTGTGTTGCTGTCCTAGAAAGCCATAGCTAGGGAAATTAATGAGAAGAAAATTCCTTCTGGTGGCTCTAGAGGCTGAGTGTCCAGGGCAGGGAATGTGGCCAGCAAGGGCATCAGGGCAGAGGACAAGAGAGCATAGGATCAAGCGGGGACAAAGTTGCTTCTACAGCAAGGCCACTTGGGTGACCAGCCCACTCCTGAGAGTGCAGTGCAGCAACCCATGCCCTGCTCGCCTGCTGCGCTGTCCACCAGGAGCTGAGCCTGTAACACTTGAACTTGGGGAACACACAGACCACAGTGATAGCACCCCAGGCTGTGGGGATCCGGCCCTGCACGCAGTCAGGCTGGGGAGACAGGGCTGCCAGCACGAATCTGGGTTGGGGTAGGGACTCGGGGTGAGCCCAGGGGACCAGGCAGGTAAGGATAGGTGAGGCTGGGGATGTGGCCAAGTCACTGAGCCGGCGCCAGCTGAGCCTCGGGGTCGAGTTGGCACAGCCGGCCAGAAGCACCACTCAGCCTTCCTGGGCCAGGGAGCCCCGCTGCTCCAAGGTCCCTTCCACTGCGAAGGGCCGTGGTCACAGGGGAGACTGTGATTGGACAGGAGGGCAAGGCCCTGGGCAGACAGGAGGCAAGGAGTGGACAGCAAAGGACAACACCAGATGGGTGCTGAGCAGAGGGCTGGTGATGAGCACAGAGACCTCACATGGACCAGTCTCCAGGTGGACGAGGGTGGCCAGCAGGGGCAAGGTCCACAGTTGATGGGTGAGGTGGGTACTCTCTGCTCAGAGAGGCTGGGAGGGTAGCGGTGGTGGACATAGGACTGGACCACAATGCCATCTTCTCCTGCACACACACCTGAGGCTCAGGCTGGTCGCTGCCCGGGTCGGAGTTGTGGAGGGCAGGGCTGCTGGGCCTAGCCAAGCCCTCTGGAATAGGCTCCTGTGCCAGCGACACCACCCACTGCACAAGCCAGGGGCCTCGTACACTCAGTCCCTGCAGGAAGCCGTCCCCAACTGCCACCTCCACATACTCACACTGCCCAGGCCATGTGGGACAGCCCTGGGAGAGCTGGGCACCATCGCTTGACTGACCACTAGGGCTCCCATCCCACCTCCCCACAGCAAAACCCAGACTCCTCTCACTGGGAAGCTGCCGACTTCAGCCCACAGGAAGGAGGAACCGCAGGTAACTGGCCCTGCACCCCAAGCTCAGAGCACTTTCCCAAACACCAGCACACACAGTGGAGGGAAGAGGAAGGCCACTGTGCAGGGGGTCAGAGGGGCACAGCTCCAGGCTCCTCCCTGGGAGAGGCAGGAAGGGCATCCGGATCAGGGAGGCTGTGGCGTCACACTTGCTCCTTTGGGCTGCTGTGCCAGTCATGAGGCTCGGTCCCTGCTGACCAGGGAGGTCTGGCTCCCTCCTGCACAGTCCATGACTGTGGCCTTCTCAGCAGCCGCTGGGTCAGTGAAGAAGCCGGGGCAGCACAAGGCCTGCAGCCCTGGGAGCACAGCTTCCCCCTCTGCCATTCAGAAATGTGTCACATTCCAAGCAAAGCCACCGTGGAGCAAAGGACACACTTGGCCTCACACAGCGGCCTCCTTGTGCATGCGTGTCCTCTGGCAGCCTTCACGTATGGATGCTGCTGGCTCAGAACAAAAGTACGTCCCTGCCAAACGCTGTGCTTGATGTGCCAAGTCCTGAATGGCTCGAGGTCAGTCTGGCGAGCTTTGGGGAAGGGGGTCTGTTTCTGTAGCCGCTGCTATAGGTTTCTGATAGGGTAGAAAGGTAACAAGCCCGCCAGCAGTCTGGGGTCCACCTGGTCGCGTGTTGGGCTGTGCTTGTCGCTGCACCTGCAGGAGCCCGAGATGCACAGCCAGACGCCAGTCTAGGCCTTGGCCGCCAAAGCCACGAGCAGTGAGCCGGATCGTGAGTCAGCCCAGCGGAGCGCGCGCGGATGGCTTGAAAACAGCCAGGCAGCTCTGCTTCTGCGGGCCAGGCTGCAACCAGAGCCGCTGCATCTGCGGAGCTGTGGGGGCTCCTGCGCCTCTCTGAGCCCCTGCCACTGCTAAGCGCATCCCACAGAGTGCCCAGGCAGGAGACCGTGGGTGATGGCTGTGTTACAGGCCAGGCCTTCCAGACACAGCATGGAAGTCAACACTCCCTGCCCCAGGAACCCAGTGTGCAGTGACACCCATGGGACCCCAGGCCTCCTCAGTCACCTGTAGGCCGAAGGTACAACCAGCAGAACCAGTTCACTGCCACAGACCCCAGGGCCCCTAGTGCCCTGCCACCTGTCCCACTCCCTGGGCTTTGTACCACTCGGCTGCCAGGCACCCCAGAGCCAGCGAGGGGGCAGGTGACAGGCCAAGCCCCCAGATGGTGCCAGCTTCTCAAGCCTGCCCTCTCGTGGTCTCCCAGCCACAGCCACGCTTGGCTCCTATGGATGGGGCTGGGGGACCACAAGGGCCACAGTGTCCTCTGTGCCTGGCTTTGGGTGACGACGTCTGCCGAGGAAGCAGCAGAGCCCTCAAGGCGGCAGTGGGGGCTCTAAAAATGCCCTTTCTGCCTCTGACCCAAAAGGAGATTTAAAGCAATGGAGAGACAAGTTTGCTGCTTCTTCTGGGAATACTAGCATTGAATCGGTGTCACCCGTCTCCAAATTAATCTACGAAGTTAACCAAACGGTTCTAACATCCATCTGGAAGAACGGCTCCCCGGGACTGAGCCCACCCGGAATGGGAGGGACAGGCCCCATGCTGTTGGGTCTGAGAGGCAACAGCACAGAAAGCCCCAGTGACACCAAGGGGAGGTGATCAAGGCCCAGGAACAGCCCCACAGGCCACCAGACGGCCCCCTGACCTTCAAGGGGTGGTCAGATTCTCAGGGAGCACAGAGAACAATGGCCCCGGGTGGCAGCAGTGACGGCAGGGTCCCCACATGCAGGGCAGTCTCCAGACTGACCAAGGGTTCACACATGATACGCAAAACACCAACAGCGCAGCAGATGCCAAATAACCTTGGGTCACCGAAAAACTCTGGGAAGGAGGGTGCCAAAGGGTAGAGGCCACAGAGAAGAGAACTGGGCAGAATTTAAAAAGTAACAAAGTGCAAGTGCCAACCTAAGAACAACTACTTCAGGAGGGAGGGGGATAGGTGAAGAGTTTTTACAAAAGGACAAAAGATAAAACATCTATAGGAAAACTGATAGAACGTAAACCAACAGCTGAGAACCTGGGCTGCCCATGGTCAATGAAGACCCAAAGGTGCCACACAGCTCTTCCTGCATTCTGAAATCTTCTGTGCCATCTGCAGACACAGGGCCTTTGCACAGGCTGTGCCCTCTGCAGTCAAACCCCACCAGCTCTTGGGAAAGCCCTCAGCTTCTCCCGCACATGGACCCCGCAGAGCTCCCACCTTCCAGAGGAACCCCTGGCCCCAGGCACTTTTCCTCCTGGGCTTCCACCATGGCAGCCTGCGCTGAGCCCCGTGCTGAGCCATCTGCGCCCCTGCTGGATGTGCTGCCCACTCCCCGAGGCTTGTGGACAGGGACTGAATACGTCCCAGGACAGGCTCAAGGCAGTGCAGTGTGGGTGCGGGTTAAAGTGTGCGGAAGATGAGTGTGCAAGACGTCATGGGGTGTTACTAGGTAACAAGAGCGGATACAAACTAACAATAGCTACCACTTCCAGCAGCAAACATGGGCGACATCACAGGTTACATCATATATTCAGCAGGGACAGTGTGACTTTCATCTGCTTAATTTTGTTTTCCATGTTCTCTAAAATATTCCACCAATGAATTACAGACAGATGCACCACACACTCACACGTGTACACACATAGGACTACAGCCTTTTTAGCAAGTGGACAGACCTTGCAGGCGCTGGCTTCTTCTCTAGCCCGGGGCAGCCCCATGTGATAGCAGCAGCAGCTGCAGTGGCTTCCCTCCAGACATGGCATGGGTCACAGGAGCCACCTGGCCAAGCCGCCAGGCAGCCCTGTCCACTCCAAGAGCCCCAGAGAGGACTCCCAGGGCTACGGAGGGCCTCGAGGACTTGCAGGTTCAACTTCACCCCAGGCTGGCCTCACCAGCACCAGCCTGTTCAGCCCTGCCTGGCTGCCGGAAGCCTGCTTCCCATGCCTGGCTGGCTCAGGGGCACAGACCTTGGAGTATCGCCTGCCATCCCAGCCCAGGGCCAGGCTCAAGGACAGACGGACTGAAACTACCACTTCCCTCCAGCAACCCCTCACCTTTACAGCTCCCTCCTCCTCCTACTTCAGGGAGAAATGGAGTCAGAACATCTGCAGGGATGTGGCTGCTGTCACACTATATGGATCCCACCACGTCATCAGTAGTGTGGTGACTGGGAGGCTGGCTTCACTGCAGGACACATGGGACTCGCCCTGGAAGCTGTCACAGGCAGCCAGCAGCTCCCAAGCCAGGTCATCCCGAGTCCCCGTCCCTCTGAGGGCCGCTGAGTCTCCCTCCCGGCATCCCTGCACCCTGGTCTGTTCCCCCCTGCACTGCTCCCTACGGATCTCACGAGTTCCCAGATCTCCTGTAAGGAAACGGAGGCACAGACAGCTGCAAGGCCGTGTCCAAGATCTGTGCTCAGCATGTTGGCTCAGCCCAGATGCTCAGTCACCCCTCCAGGAGCCCAAAGCCCAGCACAGTCTCTGCTCAGCATGGTGACCCACACACTCCTGCAAACTCAGAAGCAGTCCATATGTCCAGCAATAGGATGAAGAAAACACAGCATTCACATGGTGGGTGGACAGGCAGTGGGCAGTGGGCAGTGCCACAGTGCCATAAAGAAGAATAAACCAGAATCATCTGCAGAAAAATAGAGGTCTCTTGATACCACAGTGCTGAGTGAAATAAGTAACACACACAGAGCTAAACGGTGCGTGTTTTCTCTGACGTGAGAAACTCAAAGTATCAGTAATTTAAAGAGCAAAACAGAAGAGACGTGGGAAACAGGAAAGCAGGCTCTGGAGACGGAGGGGATCTCCGATGGGTGCTGGAGGGAGGAGAGGACATCACCAGCTCCCCAAGAGGAACACAGTCGAGACGCGCAGCAGATGCACTCTAGCGATAAAAAGAAAGCGGGGTGCAGGTTTGCCCAGGAGACGACCTCTGACATCGAAGGCTCAGAATCCCCGGGAGGAAACTGTGGCCCAGGGAGAGGTACGACAACCACCCACACCCTGCAAGCAGCCCTCAGCACCCTCTCGCCACACAGGGCCCTCCCACTGCTCCTCGCCCCCCTGTGCTACAGGGACGGTGCCGCAGCTATGCAGAGGGGCTCCGCAGACAGGGCCGTGGCTCCTGTCCTGCTTGGCCAACGCCATCAGACATCTGGCTGGTACACAGGGACAGAAGAAGCATGGTGTGTGGTGGCTGAGCCACGTTCCCAAGGGGACAGAGCTGGTCGGGGTGGGTGACAGAGTGGTCCTCCCCGGCCACCGTCCTGTAACCCAGATGCAGGTTCCCCCAGAACCGCCGACTTCGGACGCATCTTTTAAGTGTAGTCTAACTATGGGCCGCGAGAGTCAATAGAAGCCATGTAAAAGGAAAGCCAAGTGCCACACACAGGTTATCCCTGTAAGTCAACTGAATTTCCATACAACAAGCAAATCTTGTCTGTTATCTCATGGAGAAGATCAGAATCTTCTGAGTTCGGGCTCTTGAACTTCTGCACACTGAGAGCCTTAACCCAACACTGGCCTGGACATCGGCCTGCTCAGAACAGCGGGTGGACACCGGGGGTTGGAACTGCCCTTTCCCTGCCCAGCCTGCATGACCACAGCTGTCTCGTGGGGCAGTCAGGTCCCCAAAAGAGGTCTTTCTGTATCTTGTTACTCTCTGAGAAGAGAAGACAGTGCAGGAGCAGCCTTCCATGCAAGGTTCTTTCCTCGCTGTACCTCCCTCCAGGAGCCGAGAGCCACTGGGAAATGGATGGCCAGGCGGGACTTTATTTCTAAGGATGCCAGGCCTGATCACCTGCCCTGCAAGCTCAGTCCACGGGGGCAGCAATTAGACCACAGACGCAGCTGAGCGGACTCTGGCACTCATGTCCAAAACCCAGGCCCAGCCCTGCACTCGGGGACGCCCCACCACCACTTGGGTAGATGTAGGACATGGCCCTGCATGGGGACAGACCAGGACATGCTCCCACATGCTTTCAGCCCAGGCTATGTGCCACGGTCCACCCCCACAGTGCAGCATGCAGAAGCTGCCCACCACGCCGCGCCCATATTTGCTGTCCTTTCCAAACCATGACAATTATTTTTGTTTGACTCCTCTGACACTGCCTGCTTACCTTGTTAGAGATTAATACACCTATTACAGGGCTCCCAATTAAGAAGCTGTTTTAAATACACTTTTAATTCCAGTTTCTGAGCCTCTCACTGAATTGTTTCCACTCGTTTTTCTTTTTGAAAGGACAATTTCTCCTCTTCGTGTATCACAGCCTTTTTTGTCATAAAGAGGAAGAAACGCAGGGCCAAACTCTCCCGGACCCCAGCACCTTAAGTTCACCCCATGCTGGACAGAGGCCTGAGCCAGAGTGGCACCCCGGGTCGGTGGCGCCTGACTCTCAAACTCAGCGGTAGGGTTTTCTCCCAGGCTCAGGAGTCCTGGCCTTTTCCTTTCACCTCTTCATCCATGCTGCTAGCTAACCAGATGACCACGTCCACCACACCTGAAAACATGGTTTATTTAAAGGCTGGCCTAAAGAGCGAAGAGGAAAAGGGCCCGTCTCAGCCCATAGGCCGAGCTCCCAATCTCACCACACCTGACCATCGGGGAGCCGTGAAGAGCACGTCTCTGGAGAGAGACAGAGAGACAGAGAGAGACAAAGGTGCTCATCCTACAGGGTTAGGAGGGGAGAGGGGGTGGTAGGCATAAGACACCACACAAACCATCTCACTCCAAGCACCTACGACAGCAAAGTGCCAGGCCAGGGCAGCCTCCGTGTGGAGCACAGATGGCAAGGCACCACGCAGGTGTGACATCACTCACAGGGACCAGGCCAGCTGTGTGTCACTCACACAGACCCCCTGGTTGGGCACAAGCCACGGGGCAGGTTCTCCGCTGTGAGCAGTGGCTCGGGCTCTCCGGTGTCCTCAGATCCCTCTTCCGTGAAGCAGGGACAGACAATAGACTCGGGCTGGCACCGACACTGCAGGCGTTAGTAAGTCAGTGTCCGTGAAGGTGGGGAGCAGTGGGCACAGGTGCAGTGCCCTCTCCATGTCTGCAATCAGTGTCCCACGATGTGGAAACCTCTGTCCGTCCCTCCCATTCAGCCTGCTCTAATTTCCCTCATCTTTCCCAGTCTTCCGCGGCCAGCAGCCATTGAATGCCATCTAAGAATACACAGCTTCTGCCTCTGTCCTGGACGCTGCCTGGGGTTTCGCTGACATGTGTCTGTGTTGGTAAACAAATTAGAAAGCCCAATCTTAGGCTGGGGTCTCAGCTCAGAGGTAAGGCTATACCTACTGTGTCAGAGGCCTGGGGTTCAATCCCAGCCCTGCGAACCTGCGGAGAAGAGGGAGGGAGAGAAGCCCCTGCTTTGACTTTTTTTTTGCCTTTTTCTTTCTTTCAATTAAGAAGCAATGATCCCAATGACCTAATATACCTGTTGTCGCTGTGCGTATTATTTCAATTATCAAAAACCAAATGAGCTTTGAAAACAAGGAAAGAGAAGCAGTCTGCAAAATCGCTTTTCTCATCACTTCTCACAGTCAGATCTAAAATGTCCCCCAAGCCTCAGGCATTCGGAGGTGGGGCTTTTGGCAGTGGTTGGGTCCTGGGGTCTACACTCCTCTGTGGATTCAGCACTGGTGAGTTCATGGCTAAGCACACTGTTGGGAGCTGGGGCCTGGCTGGAGGTGGTCAGCCGGTGTGAGTTGACTGGTGTACTCTTGTCTGAGGCTTCTCCCTTCCCGCTCTGCTTCCCGGTGGCCATGCAGTAAGCCACACCCTCCCCCATGCTGTTTCTGCCTTGGAGCCAGCTGACCATGGACTGAATTCCCAGAAACTCCAAAAAGGCTGGGATAAACTGCTCCTTCTTTAAATTAAGGGTGTTGGGTATTTCGTCCCAGTGATAGGAAATCACTGACACAAATACCAAGAATCTACATTAAAAAGAATCCTCAGCCATTTTTCATTTCGCTTTTGAGTGGAAATGCCCCTTACTTGTACATCTTGCCAGAAGCCAGGACTGAGGCATCTTCTCTGTATATCCCAAGACAGACAGCAGGCCCTCGAAGAGGACAGACAGTACATGAGAAGCAGAAAGTTATTCCTAAAAGACCCCCTCATGCTGAGGATGCATTCTAAGACCCCAGAAGATGCCTGCACCCCAGGGGAGGGCTGAATCCTACTCAGAATTCACTGCTTTTCCCATATGCACATCCCTGCAATGAAGTTTCATTTATAATCTAGGCATAGGAAGAGATTAATAGCCATCACTAACTATAAAACAGAGCAATTATAACAATATATTGTACTAACAGCTATGTGAGTTCTGCCTCTCTCCCTACGCAGCTTGTGAGTCACATCCCAGGCAGGAGGAACCAGGCAGGACAGCGCAATGCACATCTTCGTCAACCTGTGCACGGGGCTGCAGTTCGGAGTTGACCAGCTGTTTCTCCAGTTCTCTGTGTGATGTGTTCCAATGCCTACAGTGGACAATGAAACCACAGAAAGCAAAACCACAGGCAGGATTATCTGCCGCCATCCCAGAGTCGGAGGTGCTATCCACATGGGAGAAACTGAGTCACAGTTGCACAACCCGTCCAAGGTCATGTGGCTTCAACAGCAGAGCTGGCCCTGAAGTTTCTCAGTCCCACACAGAAGGCAGAGTGTCACGGCAAGTCTGCCAGCCTTGTGGAGTCAGGGGCACTGTCACTCTGTGCACTCTCCGCCTGTGCTCTCGGAGACGCTCGGGAACCAGAGCGCCGCCATCCCCTCTGCCTTACCACTTTGGCCTCTGTGACAGAGACATGCTACCCGTTACCTGAAATCCTCCTGCTCCCAAAGCCTTCAGAGCTCACCCTGCAGATAAATGGAGTCCCCATGCTGCTTCTATTAAAGCAGCCTTTTGTTGAACAAACACGCTTTGGAGTTCCAGGCATTGAGACTTTGTTTACAGGCTAAGCGAAGCAGAATTTGAATTGTGGATTTCAGATCTATCATTGCTCTACTTCAGAAGGAGCATTACTCTATTACATAAGGAAAATTCCCTCAATAAAACTGCCAGGATGTGCAAATACCAACCAACTGGTAAACAGCAGGTGACTGTGTCCACCAAGGCCCAAGAACAGGCTGGAGGGGCTTGATCCAGCCCCAGAACACGGCATAGTGGCAGGGGGCAGTGGTCAGGACCTTGGGACTCTTCTGTGATCCCTCAGCCTGCCATGGGACAAGCAGGGTCTTCACCTCGGTTTCCAGGAGCCAGGACAGGGCCCAGCCACCCGTCCTCCTGCACTGCAGGGTCCTGCAGGCACAGCCCACCACTCACCACCTCTGCACCTGTGCCTACAGGGCAGCCTGCCTGAGCCGCCCCACTCACCCATGCCCCCTGCTTCTCTGCAGCTGCCACTGCTCCACACACTGAAGCCCTCCAGCTGGCTGTGACCTCAGCTGCTGTGAAGATGTCAAAATCTGAAGGGTGTCCCGTGATTTGGAAACCTTTCTCTTGCATTCACCAACAGCAACTGAGTTCCTCTCAGGGGCTTGCTGGGAGCCTGGGGCACAGAGAGGATGTCTAGGCTCTTGCCCTTGGGGCACTTATGATGGGAAGTGATACCCAGATGCAAGCTGCACCCTGGAGAAACAGAATGGGGTGGGATATTCACTGGCCAGGGAAGTGAAAGAGATCATGGCCCGGCTTTAAAGGGAAACCTGCTCAGCACCAAGGAATGCTCCATGGGAGAAAGGGAGGGGCCTGGCGCTCACAGCTGGCCTGGTGGGGCAGGGTACTCCCCACACACAGGAGGAAAAAGCCAAGGTCCCATCGCCACACCACCTGAGCCCTTCTGCCCCCCCACTCCTGTCCCCACAATCACAACCAACACTAAGCCGGTGATGGAGAACCTTTCAGAACTTTCAATGATAAAAACAGCCCACTGGGGCACATGTGCCATAGGCTCACCTAAGCTAAACATCATCATCTTCATTTTACAGATGAGGAAACTGAGTCACACAAGTCCCAAGACCCCAAAGCCTGGGAGCAGCAGAGCAGCGCTGAGGACACAGGAATTCACCTTGAAGGAGCCCCCACAGAGCACTCGTGTGGCCCCCTCCCATCAGACCCAGTGGACCTTCCAACCTCTCCTGACCCCAGCAGGCTCCAGGGACCCAGGGCAGTGAGAAGCCCTGCAGCCTGCTCTGCACAGATACTGGGGGCAGCAGGGACCTGCACCCCCAGAACTCCTCAGGGAACTTGATGTTAGTGGCCCCGACCCAGGGCCCTTAGCCTAATTAATAAGCCAGCCTGACGGCACCATGATGTCAGCCCACACCTGCTCAGGCTCAGGAGAGCCCTCCAGGCTCGAGGGTTGAATTGGGTCTCAGATCCCTAGGACAAAGTGTTCAGTCCTGAAGGAGCTCTCCCAGCTCTGTCTAATGGTTTTCTTGGTTTTTCCTTCCCTCGTTCAGCTTTTCAGTGACTCCTGTATTGTATCCCCAAGCTGAGTATATTATATATTACTACTGTGGCACTCCTTTTCCATGGAAAGTGACCAAGAATGAAAATCCATACTGCATAACTGTCTGTTAAGCAGGCACTTGTTGCGAGGGAAAGAAAAGGAAAGCACTCTCCGGGGCCAGTCGTCACTGTGTCTTCCCTGGTGATGAGACACGGGTGAGACTTCTCCCTCTGGCACCTGCATTGGTAACTGAGGCCGACAGCAGAGCGTCTGGAGCTGGAGCACAGTATTTTAAGGGATGCCCTCATCTCGCACAGCATCGCTCACCAGCGTGCGGGCTCGGGTCTGCAGCAAGCGCTTGTCAGAAACGCAGGACCTTAGGCCCCATCTCCAGAGCCGCAGTGGGAATCTGCCTCCAACGGGAGCAGGACTGTGGGTGCGGACGCATGGCAGTGTTTTGGGAGCGCAGTCAGAGGAAAGAGAATTTGCTCCACCCTCAGCCCTCCACGTGGGATTCTGTAACAAGACAGGAAATCTCTGCTTCGTGAGCTCCCCAGAATGGTGCCGGGCACCCTGAAATGGTGGTACCCTGGCACACACACGCTGAGGGGTCCCCAGCAAGGCACAGCTAGTGCTGAGCTTGAGCAGTATGAGGAGCCCGCAGGGACAGGGATCCAAGCCTGGAGACCACAGGCAGCCCTTTCCCACCCTCCGAGCTGCCAAGGCTCAAGATCTATCTGCCCAGCCTTCCCCGCTCAGGCAGGGGAAGGAAAGGCCAGGATGACCGGGAGGGCAAGCTGCCTTCAAGGCCTCAGCTTCCACATGTCCAGTATCATTGTCTAGCTGTGTCCACTGAGACATGGACTAGGAAGCCAGAAGACCACAAGGATCTGCTTGGAGAGAATGGAGAGGCCAGAGAAGTAGGCCAGGAGGGGCCCAGGCCTGCGAAGCACAATTGGTGTCCAGGAGGGCCACAGGCTCTGAGCAGAGACCTGGCAGGCCACTCAGATGCCAGTCTGGCCTCTCCTTTGATCTTGCCCTCCAGCAAGACAAGTGCTTCCTCAGAGCCATTTTGATAAAACATATGAAGACCAAAAACTAATCCTTGGGAAACAAGGGGGGACCCCCGCCAAAGGAAGTGTTTTCTCCCTAACCCTGGTGGACACGGTCATGACCAAGGCTCTTATGCTCCAGGTCTTTCTGATGCCCAAGTGGACCGGCTGTGGTATTGATTACTGTGTGTTAAGATGCAACTTGGTTTTCACTTCCCCCGCTTTTGCTAATTTTCGCTCATTTTTTTTTCCATCTTCACTTTCGGTTTCTCTGAAACAGCAATATTTTCAAACATGAAAATGGTTTATTTATACCAAGCAATACTTGTTTTTCAACCAACACTCATTTATTTACATATGAACAGTATCTCAGCTCCACAAACACAATTCTGTCCTTTGAACACAGCCACAATGGCTAATCTGGACTGGCCAGAAACAATGGTCCACAGGGAACAAGGAGGGGGAGCCCCAAGCCCTGACGTCCAGCAGGACAGTCTGTCTCCCTCCCTAGGAGCCAGAGTAGACAGATGACCCCCTGAAGACAGGGGCCACCAAAGCCCTTCCCACTAACTTCCAGCTCACAAAGCAGCCCTGAGGCTCCTGAGCTGGACCTGGCCCAGTTGGGCCACCTTCCAGGAACACAGCTGCCCACCTGAGCACAGACACGGCCACCCACCAAAGACAGAGAAAGTTAACTTCCCATCTGCCTGCCCCCCACTGCTGGAGGCCTTCTCGGACCCCACCCCCTCATCCTTCCACCGGGGATCCTGCAACTCCCGCTAATCCAGAGGTGGCAACCTGGTCCCCCTGCCCTGGGCAGGGCACGGGTCCCAGCCTCAGGAACCTACCTCTTTCCTCTCTTGGCCCAAATGGGGGTGGGGTGAAGCTACAGAAGGGCCAAGCTGGGACGCAGGCAGAATGTGGCACTGGACCTGGACGGCGCTCCGGGTGCCCGAGGTCCTGGAGGGAGGGTCGGGCTGGGCACCCGCAGGCGCGCGCGGGGTGGGGGTCACTCACCGCCCGTGAGCTGCGCGGGGCCCAGGCACAGAGCCAGCTGCAGCCACAGGGTCGCAGCCGGGGGTCTCCTGGGGGCCGGCGGCGGAGGCCCCGGGAACGCGCGTCCATGGTCCCCACGGTCTCCACGGCGTCCACGGCGCGGGCGCGCTCCATGATGCATCTTTCACCCGCGCGGCGGGCGGGTGGGCAGTTCGCCAGCGCCTGCAAGCAGGGCGGAGCCGACAGTGCCTGGGCCTGCGCCCCCCGCACCCCTCCGGGCAGGGGCTGGGGGAGGGGTGGGTCCCGCGCCGCGACCCCGCGGCAACGGGGCCTCGGCCCGGAGTGGAGCCCCGTGGTGCAGGTGCGGCCCCGACTTCGCGGCCGGCCGGGTCCCGAGCCCATCCCCGCACCGCCCCGCACTCGCGTCCCCGGGCCCGGCCGTACCTGCGGGTCGCATGCGCGCCGCCGCCTTCCGCCGCCGCGCCGCCGGGTCCCCGCATCGGTGCGCGACCTCCGCGCCGCCTCCCGGCCCGGCCCGGCCCGGCCCGCGGTGCGGGACGCAGACTGCGCGCACCCGGAGGCCCCGCGCCCGTACCTGGCTCGCGCGCGGCGGGGGCGCGGAGGGGCGGGGCCGGTTCCAGAGGGGGCGGGGCTCCGAGGGCGCGGGCCAATGGGAGGCCGGCGCGCCTGCACCTGCCCGGCGCGCTCCGCCCCTCCGCGCGTGCCCGCCCGGACGCCGCGGCCTCGGGTCGTGTCCCGGCGTCCCCGCGGGGGCGCTCTCCTCCTGCGGCGCCGGCGGTCTCCGCTGGGTCCCGCCCGGCCGGCCCGCCCCGGGAATCCTCGGCTCGCGGGACTGGCGGAGTGTGGCGCGCACCTCGGGACGCCAACTGGGGATCCCGGGATGGCTGAGGCCAGAGGGCGCCCCCTGCACTCGGTCCGTGGCTCCCAGGAGACTCAGGCCTTACCCGGCCTGGATCCCGCAGGCCCGGGGCCTCGGCCGGGTTAGGGGCCCCGTGAAGGAGGGGAGGCCTCGGGACCAGGACCAGAGGGTTGGGGTGTCTGCCCCCCAGGCCCACGGTGCGGAGGTCTGGGGTACTGGGCTCTGCGCAGTTCCTGCTGCTGGAGCCCTCGGGGTCCCCCAGGCCGCCCCCCCGCCCCCCGCCGCGGACACTTCCCGCCGTGTAGAAAGGGTGAGCGCTGAGATGCCACTGCAGGCGGCACTTAGAATCTGCAGCCTCCATTATTCCGTAGCAATTTGTGGCTATGAAAATTGTGTTTCTGATACAGCCACCAAATCATCCCGCGCTTCCGTCGACTCCAAATCTCAGGTATGGTGGTAGTTGGGAAATTACAGCTTTCACCGCGTCGGCTCTTACTGATAGTAATTTTAACAAATCCTCGCAGGATAGATTAGCGGTTAGTAGATAAATCAAGCTCAGTATTTTTTCCCAATTTGTAAAATGGAGATGGCAGCTTTGCACAGAGCGAATTTAGGGTTCTGGCTCACACAAGTGTGTGTCTGCTAAAGCCTGTAGTTTGAGGCTCCAGAGTACTGCAGGCATTTTCCCATTTCCCAAGGTCTTGTGATTTTCCTCTACAGAATAAATATTTATTCCGTTTTTTCTCAGTATATTTTCTGCCCTCTTTACTTATCAAATCCACAAAGCTCAAAAATACTTGTTGACCATGCATGTGCTTTTACAACCAAAAGCGGGGTACAGCTTAAATGTCATTGGAACCCCTCTTCAGCTGAAGTAAAACCCACTTATACCAAGAACATCGGGAAAAAGGGACCCCCAAGTCACCCCAGCACCCCCAAGGCCTCTGTGTCTGAGGTCCTGTCCGTGGTTTCTGAGAAGTTGGTGCCCAGCCTCATCTGCCACATCCTGAGAAAGGCCCACGAATTTGCCAGCTTGCTCTTGGCAGAGCCTTCCTTGTGCTGACCAACGCCTGCCTTCCTAGATGCTGCCCCAGCTGTGCCCCTGCTCTGTCCTGGCGTCCCACACAGCTAAGGCCGTGGCTGTCTGAGAAGGCTCGAATCCCCTAGAACCTTCTGCTCTCGGGATCCCACACACCCGCTCCCTTTGGTGCCGACTCCTGGACTCCTCCGCAGCTCTCTCCGGCCTTTTGCTGAGTGGAGCTGGTCTTCCAATGCCCCATAATCAAGGTCTGATTCAGTCCTAGGCCTGGCCGGTGGGGCCGGGGTGGAGGGGCCTCGGTGGGTGCTGTGTCCTGGGCGGCTCCCTCTACTAATGCAGGTGACAAAGACAAGTGTCTGGAGGTAGCTACCCCACACCACGCGTTCTGCTTTATCTCATGGATTATTTTTCCCGAGCTGCCAGAACAAAACACTCCAGCCTGATTGCTTTAAACTGGATTCAATTTCTCACTGTTCTGGAGGCCAGAAGCCCAAGGTCTGGGTGCTGTGTGTTGTTTCCTCCTGTGGCCTCTTCTTGGCTTTGGTATCTTCTCTCTGTGTGTTACAGCGCTCATCTGTGGGAACTATGTCCTATCTTGTTGTAAAGACACCACTCAGGTGGCACTGGGTGACCTCCCCCAAGGATCCTATTTTAACTGACTTTTTAAAATGCCCCATCTGCAAATACAGTTGCATTTAGAGGTACTGCGGGCGGAGGCAGTCCTGGATGGGGACGAGCTTCAGTCTGTAACACCTTACGGCAGAGCAGAGGTGGGATTTACGCTCATCTTCAGGTGCCGACAGTGTAGACCAGGGACGAGGGTCATCTGCTCCAGACCCTGGAGGACAACACCCTCAGGGCTGGGCCCTGGTGGCCTCTCCCCCATCCTGCAGCTTCCTCTGACTGCCCTGGGCCTCAGGGTCTGCAGAACAGCAGCCTGAATATATTCCAATGCATGTTTTTCCAAAGAAGAGGAAGGAGTGAGGGCAGCTGTGAAGCAGGAGAAAGCACGGCTTACTTCCTGTGGGGGTGCTGCGGCTTTATTTTTCTTCTGTACAGGAAGAGGAGGTGACTAAAGAACCCACAGCAATGGGGAGAGGGACCACGCTCAGAGCCACCCATGCCCAGGGCTTAGTGTGAATGATAAGGGACGGCTCGCCCTGCCTCCAGCCCATCAGTGGTCTGCCCATACCCTGCTCCTGGGTCTGGGGGTCACGAGCACACAGAGTCCTTTGGCATGAGGTCATTTCTGCCTGTGTCCAGCAGGCCTAGGTAGTGATGAAACACGGTCCTGATGTAGAGGAGGATAAACCGAGCTTGCCCTGGAACCCCGGTGCTTGACACAAAGGTAGCACAGAGATTGGGGTCAGAAGGCACTGGAAGGGTCCCTAGTCAGTGCCCAGGAAAGCAGCCCAAGGTGCTTGCTGCAGGCACATCTGAAAGTAGAACCCTGGGCACCCCGTGCAATGGAGTGACCTTGTGAGCTTCCGTATGAGCTCACCGTCTATACCTCTGCTCACAGACTCTGTCCTGATCCCAGGGCCTTTGCATTAAGGCACTTTCTCAGCCCTTTTTACTGTTGAATTGAGACAGGGTCTAGCTAAGTTGCTACATTGCCCAGGCTGGGATTCAACTTTTGATCCTCCTGTCTCAGCCTCCCAGTGTGCTGAGGTTATAGGCATGCACCTGTAACAGGTTACCCGGTTACCTGGACAAAAGACCCTTCTTAGATAGATCTGCTGTGTTGTCTGGGCTGCTTCCCACCAGTAGCAGCCTGCCTTCCTTCTGTCCCTTTTTGTCCACCCAGGCTACAATCCTATTGGTAGGTGCCACTCACATGCAAGGTGGGGCTTCCATTAGTCATACTCACAACAATGCTAAACCAATTTGGGCATCACACACCCTAATCCAGCCACTTCACAAAAGCCCCACCCATGAGCACATGAGGCTTTGGGGGGTCAGCTATCTCCAAGCCGTAGCAGGACAGGTGCCCTGGAAGAAGACAGGGGCCCTGGACCACCATGCAGGGTCTACTGAGGGGACACAGGAGGGACAGACAGTCATTCATAAGTCATAGCAATTGTTCCCATGTGGTGGCTGCTAAAGGACTCGCTGGGACAGAATGTAGATTCTTGGCTGCAGCTGGGGAACCATATCCAGTGAGCTCAGAGCCCGTCACAATGCTGTCATTTAATGCAATGCTGCCTGGACGTCTGCTTGAATACAAGTCTCACTCCTTACCGTGTAGGGCTCAATCTCCTTCACAGTGTCCAGGTCTACACCATACCCACATGGCCAAGCTGTTGGCCAGAGACAAGAACGGGGGCCTTTTGGGCTCCTCACACCCTGCCTTCCTGCAGCTGTAAGCAGAGCTCAAGCATTAGTTGTGGGTCCACGGTCACCCACATCCTATTCCATAAACTTCCTGCCAGAGGCCTCTCTCCTGCCTCCACCCTTGCTGTTCCTCCCACCAACATTTGCCAGATTCTGACTCCTTATTCTTGCCTGGGGTGACCCAGGGTACAGAGGCTACCTTAGACTCTCGGTGTCGCCCTTATATAGGACCCTTAGGGAAAGCACTGACCTGTTGCCATAGAGGCAGGGACTGTATTTGCAGCTGGGCAGCATCACTAAAGGGCTCATCCTCAGCACTGAGTGGTACCCCTTGGGTACCAGCTGGGGCTTCCTCAGGTGCCAGAGAGAACAGAATGGGCCAAACAGCATGGACTGGACATGGTCAGATGAGAGCCACAGGGGCATTGACGGGACAGTGCAGACATCAGGCATTGGGCTGCCGAGCAGGTACAGAGGTGAACCAGCCAAGTGTGGAGACACACGCCTGTAACCCCAGCATGCTGGGAGACTGAGGCAGGAGGATCGCAAGTGCAGCCTAGCCAGAGTAACTTATCAACTTAGCAAGACCCTATCAGAATTAAAAAGGGGTCAGAGATACAGCTGTGTACAGAGGCACTGGGTTCAACCCCAGTACCACAAGGAAGGAAAGAAAGAAGGGAGAGGAAGAGCTCAGCTGTGGTTACACACTGCAAACTGGCAGCAAGTCGGTTGTTTAGTTTATTCATTCAACGCATATCCTGCAATGCTGGACCCTGGGAGACATCAGAAGTGGCCACAGCAAGAGGTGCCACAGGGCCTGCAGATCTCCTGCGGCCAGACTCGTTGCCCGCGTTTCCGTAGAGCCCCACATGCAGGCCTGCCCTGGACATGCCATGCGGAGAGGGGCCAGGCCTCTGCAGGAGCTGTGGGAGGCCACAGGAAGGGACCCACGTGCTCAGGGAGGTCAGGGAGGCTCCCAACCCCAGAACCCGAGGGGTACCACTCAGTGCTGAGGTTGAGCCCCTTAGTGACGCTGCCCAGCTGTGTGGCTTTGCAGGGAGCGGTGCAGGCAGAGAGACATTGAGGTTGACCCAGTAACAGGCCTGGTGGCTTTGAGGGAGAGAAGGCAGGCAGATCCCCCGCCGAGATCTATAAGCCTGCGTGGTGTGGGAGCTGGGACCACAGTGGGTGACATCAGCAGAGGCCCCAGGGCTGCAGTCACACAGACGGCACCTTTGGGCACACTGCACACCACGCAGCCCTCGCTGCTGCTGCGGTGCTGTCCGCACTCACCGCGCCTTCCTGAGAGGCAATGGCACTTTTGTTGTCAGACTGCAGGCTCAATACAAAACGAGCAAAATTCAAAACACCAACAAGAACTTTGAAAGACCCACGCATTTTTCACAAGTTTCAACAAAGCATATTCTTTAGAAGTATTCAATTTAATGCCCATGTTCTGTTGAAGGTAAAAAACTTACTTCAAACTAGAGCTGCTAATGGCAGCTTTTCTCCACACTTCCCCAAGTAGCCTTCCCTACATCTGTGGGGCCACCAGGGCCACAAAGTAAGTGCCCCTGCTGAGCTGTGTCTCTGGGTCACTGCCAAGGGCCCCACTGTCTCTGCAGACCTGGAGCCTCCTCCGTCCTGGGCCTGCTTATTTGGGTCCCTTCTGTCCTCCAGGGGATTGGCCAGTTACCATCTCCTGCCTGTAATTGCGTTCAGGTTATAAATATGAAAAACATGAAGATCCTAAGATGCAGCAAAACTAGTGACATCGAAGTCCTCTCCTGCCCTGGTCCACACACAGTTCTCTCTGGCCCTAACCCACAGCCTTGGCAGGGAGGTCAGAGGCGGGCAGAGGGGCAGAGACCCGTCCTTGCCCCCTGCCACTTGGACCCGGTTTGGCGTCGCAGGAGTGGGGTCTATACAGCATGCACTTAGCACTGCCCCACACATACTCGTCACTCAGACGACCTCATACACGTGGAATATTTCCACTGTGGGTAAGTGATTGTTTCCATGGCAACTGAACTTCCTGATTTCCACATATTTAACCCACTATTTTCTTTCTTTTTTTTTTTTTTTAAGAAGTTTACAGGGCTGCAATTCTCATTCTCAGCATTACATTTGCATAAAGTTGTCTGTCTACTGCCCTGGGTGTTTGCATGTCTGTCTGGTTCCTGTCATTTGTGTTTACAGTTTTGCAGCTCTGATGCTGTAAGATGAGGCCCGGTCTCCTTGCAGGCCACGAGGCAAGCGGCCTTGCGCAGACAGGGTTACCTGGGGGCATGCGGCTGTGAGGTTACACCACTAAGCTGAATTCTGAAAATTAAGAATTCATCCCGTCATCCAGACAGCAGCTCTAAATTTAGCAATAAATTTATATAAAATAAAACTCGCCCAGATGTGTGGAGGTGCCGGGCCTGGCTTGTAGAAAGTCACGGTGCTGGGACTGGCTGTCATGGGGTGCCGGGGCACAGAGAGTGACCTCGGGTGGCAGCGACTACCCCACCTTTCCAGAGCTGGAGACTCTGAGAACTTTCTCCATAAAGAAACCTTAAATGTTTGAGGAAATGGATGTGTTCACCCTGATACAAACACCACACAATGCACACATACATCAAACCGTTCCACAGCACCCTATGAATATGTAATTTTTATGTGTCGATGGAACAGCAAATATAAAAAGTATTAATAAGCAAACATCTCCCACAAAAGGAAATAAATATCCTATGATATGTGTTACATTTTCTTTGCATAATTTTCGTTCCTGGTAGCCACGTCGAAACAAGTATAGTGAAAGTAATTGTTTGCTTTTTTTTTTACCTTTTTTGAGACAGGGTCTCATTGTGCAGTTCAAGCTGGCCTGAGCTCACTTTGTAGCACAGACTGGTCTTGAACTTGCAACAGTTCTCCTGCCTCAGCCTCCTGAGTGCTGGGATTACAGGCATGGAGCTTACCACACCTGGCAGTGAAAGTAATTTTGATAATATATGTTTTTAGGCTAATGAGTTGGAAATACCCCATCTTAGCATGTGGCTAATTCTTCAAAAGCCTAGGGTAGTTTCCACTTTTTCATTCCTTGTCTCAGGAATCCTGTGGTATGTCCTGGCACCTGTGCTAGTCTCTCCATTGTGCCCTGCCTGAGAATTAGGAGCAGGCTGACCAAGGCAGGGCCCCAAGGTCTGTCCTGGGGAAGGCGCAGGGCTGATTCTGCGCTGTGCCACCTCATGTCCTGGGGTCAGAGCACACCTTGCTGTTTCCAACTCTCCGACAGATTCAGAGCAAGGCTGTCGCCCTGTGGGGTAGCGGCCACTTCTCAGCCAAGGGCTCTGTGGCCACACGGGCTGCAGCCTGGCTCCACGCAGGACCCCAGACACTGGGTAGCTTCCCTTCACCGCCCCTTCACTGCCTAGACAAGGACATGGCTTCCAGGCTGGGGACCCCCCAAGGCCTTGGTCCTGCTCTGCCTGGGCCCTGGGCCTCCTCAGAGAAGGTCTCTGTCCATAGCCAGAGGGCAGCTTTGTTCCAGCCCCTTTGCTCTACGGGGGGACTGCTTGTTGCCATAGCCTTTCCTGATTTACAAGGCCACGGTCCCCCCGGCCACCGCGACTGCACGCATTCTGCTGCTGCCATGCCCCATCTGCTGGGCCCCGGCTGGAAATCCTTCCTGTGGACTGAGTCCCTGCCCTTGACTGCTCCATTGGCCTCCCAGTCCCCCACCTTGTCCTGGTTGCCCCTCCCTGTTGTTCCCCAGGTCACTACCTGGCCTCTCCAGGATCCCCATGCTGTCCCAGGCCAGCTTCCTAGCACAGCAGTCCTGATCCTGCAGCTCTGTTCTGGATCCAAGGCTTCCACTGCCTCCCGCTGCTGTCCACACAGTGGAGTTCAACCCTTCCTTACAGCAGGAGAGCCCTGGGTCATCTCATCAAGGTGCTCCAAGGAACTCAGGACCTAACGGTGACAAAATCTGGAACAGCTCTGGTAAAGCAGGGGTAGAGGCCTCAGGACCTGCCCCCAAGTCCCCCAGTTCTGCCCCCACAGGGCCTAAGCAGCCCTGGGAGCCCAGCAGGTCCTGTGCACAGCTGGGACTCTGCACCCTTGGGTTGACATTCAAGGCCCAGCAGAGGCTGCCCCCCACCACAGATGTTTTTCACACCCCAGAGACCCAAGCCAGCAAGTCCTCATGGGCCAGGCATTTGGGGTCCTCCTGGCCATGCAGCTCTGAGGCAGGTATGTCCTCCTGCTCACACTGTCCCAATTGCTCCTCTCATTTTTCACCCAGGTTTGGCTTCTATGTCACCCTGCATGCAGAGGGACTTCCTTGCCTGTGAGCTACCCAGAAAGGGCAAGCAGCCCCTGCCTCACCGTCCTCCCCCCAGTGTCACCTGTGCCCACCTCTCCTGGCACTGTCACCTCTAGCCCAGCCCAGAGCCCTGGTTATAAAGGTGAGACTTCATGTCCACCCTGTCACCAGCAGAGGCAAGGGCTACACACGACTGTGACAAGCTCTGAGGGGCCAGCAAGCCCCAAACTAGAAACCGGAGCCCTTGGGTCCTGTTCTGGCCCTGACCTGGCGCAGACTCAGGGTCCAGCCTCCTCGGCCATGGCTGCAGCACTCAGGTGCCTCCAGGGTCAAGTGTGCGGGCTGCAGCTGCATGGGCTCTGCCTTGGGCGACTGCTCCGCAGGGTGAGTGCAGATGCATTTACTACGGCGAGGCTCTCAGGTCCCTGGGGCTGAAGTGTCCCATCCAGAACAGGTGAGACTCGGGAGTGCTTGGCAGGGTGGGGCCACGGGCAGGGTCTCCAGCCGCTAGGGCACTGAGCTTTCACCTATGGGACAGCACCCTCTGTGACAGGAGGTACCCTGGGGACTGGCCAGAGCTGTGCTCATCCATGCAGTGTTCACACAGCTTCGTGGAGACGATGCTGAACTCTGCTTGATTTGAACCTGAGTGATCCTCACCTCACAAAGCAGGGCCATTTCAGACCTGGTTCAGCACTTTAAACAGTGCTGTCCCCAGTCTGAGTTACAATCACATACACAAAGCTGGATAGAAACTCAGGGCTCCGTCACTGTGGTTCAGGCTGCTGCCACATGGTCCTGAGGACATGGTGACAGCACCCTCTGGTTTCCCCTGACCATGATTTTCTGAGCAGGACTTGGAAGCTCTGGGACCCTGACACAGTCATGGATTTTGTCCAACCTGGCCACAGCCATCTCTCAGCGTGACCACCATGTGGTTCTTTGGTGAGTTCCCCATAATACTGAGGTCAATTCGTGGGGTGTGTGCAGCTTCAGAGATGGGACCTTGTGGCCTGGATGCCAGGAGAAGCTTGAGTCCTTGATGTCAGCTTGGGAAAAGCCAGGGATGTTCATACATGGACAGCATCGCTTTGGTGTCACACATCTCATGGAATCCTACTTCTGACCCAAATCATGGGATATCCTGCCCTTGCCACACCCAGGGCACCGTCACCAGGTCCCTGTAAACTGCCCAGTGTAGTTGGGTCTGTCTCTGCCTCCTTCTGGGTCACTCAGCACCATGGGGCCAATTCCCAGCCTCGGGGATCGGGAGCTCTGCAGCGTGGATCCTGATCCCACCAGGCTCCCTTTCCGCACTTCTCCAGGGTCCACGGGACTTGCAGACCTGCAGAGCCTGACAGCCGCCCCTCCCTAGCAGCCTTTTACCTAAACTGTTTCGGGGTCCATTAATTCTTTCCTACAGGGATCTTTGGAAATGTTTGCAAGCCTATATTGTATTAAAACTTCTAATGAAAGCCTAGCAAGACACGAACACAACACCTACTGCTTCATGTGTGGTGCTGAGCTTCCCCACAGCCCTGCACCCACGTCCGGACCACGGGTCAGGGACATCAAGGAGCTCGCCAAGGTCACAGGGCTCCAGCATGTTTCCTGAGCAAATCTGAAGCTTTCAGGTTAAACCCCGGGGCCCTCAGCACCCCGGGCAGTGAGGCCGGAAACACTGAGCGGGATGTCCTCATGGCGTTCACCGATAGTTCAGAAAGCCACACACCACAGCCTTGGCTTCCTGACAGGAGTATTAGGAAAAGGTGGAGTCTTGTTCCTGCTGTTCTCAAATTCGAGAGTAAAAAGGACTTGTGACTGAAAAGGGAATGAGAGTGCGGCCTGGGTACGGCTTCCGCAGCCCCTGGGGTGGGGGAAGTTGGGGGGAACAGGGCTGGGGTGACAGCAGCCCTGTCTGCTACATCCCCCACATTCGGGGCGCTGGGACTCAGGTCAGACTCTGGTGCCCACTGGTTCCCACAGCCTCTCCTCCCTGCCCCGAGTGCATTGTGAAGTGGCCCCAGCGTCACAGGGGACCAGTCTGGCGGGCGGGGGTGTGGTGTGGCGTGGACCCCGCAGACGCCAGCCCCCCGGGAGGATGCCGGGCCGCGACCCCTGGGTCCGCCAGCGCCCCCCTCCGCGCGCGCCCCGCAGTTTGAGCGCCGCGGTGCGCGGGTCCCAGCACGGACGCGAGGAGGTCTGGGTGGCGCCCGGGTCCCAGCACCCTCCACCGCAGCCCTGCGCAGCGCCCTGCCCCGAGGACCGTGAGGCGCTGGCCCTGGTGCTGAACCGGCTCCTGAGGGCGAAGAAGGACAGCGCGCAGCAGCAGGAGGAGGCCGAGGGCACACAGAGCCCAGCGACACGCGACCTCCAGGCACAGAGACGGCGACGGTCGGAGCAGCGCCACAGCCCAGCACAGGGCGCCACCCCGGGCTACGGGCTGCGCGCCCGGGACCCAGAGCTCGCGCCGAGCTCCCTCGCCAACGCGCGCGCGCGCCAGATGCTGCAGCACTGCCGGGCCAAGGCTGAGGCGCTGCTCCGGCAGCTGTCGCTGGAGCAGAGTCCGCCGCTGTCCCAGGAGGTCCCCCGGGGCCGGGCCAGGGTGGAGCAGGTGGAGGGACAGAAGCTTCTGGCCAAGGCACAGGGCCCCACTCGTGGGAGGACGCTGGAGATGCAGCGGGCAAGGAGCCTGGAGCAGAGCAGGCGCAGCCCGAGACCCTGGGCTGAGGACGAGGAGGAGGGAGAGGAGAAGGGCCACGTCGAAGCCGTCAAGAGGAAGGCGCAGAGGCTGGCGCATATCTCCGGGGCTGCGGTGGCCCAGGCCTGCAGTTCCAGGTCCCCCGGCCTGGGGCTCGGACAGCAGCAGGATCCTTCTCGGCAGCGGCTGCGATGTGAGGGAGACCCAGGCCCAGCTGCGGGCCCAGCTGCTCCTGAGAAGAACCGAGGCCGGAGAGAAAATCCGGGCCACGCGGTTCCAGTCTGTAATCTCATAACTGAGCATTGATTTTTAAAAAGTATATAAAATAGCAGCAATTTCCTCTCATGAACTAGCTTATTGATTCACCTAGGTAGTTTAGAGGTTGGGGAGAGTGATTTGGGGGGTGTTAGCAAAGTTGCTCAGCTATATAAATTTTCATTTGAATACAAAATCTTCATTGCTCTCAAGTAGTCTTGGAGCATATGAGGCACAGCTTGGAGAGCAGGAGAGCAAGCTATGGCCAGGCTAGAGAGGCCTCCTGTCCCAAGTGTGACTCTCCATCAGAAAAAATCAAGGAAGAAAGAAGAGGCGGGTAGGAGATATCTGTGACTGGGGAGACTTGGGATCCTGGCACTCTGTCTGTACCCTCTGTGCCCTGGAGAATTCGGGGTGCACTTTCTAACCTCAGTGCCTCTGAAACTGCCTGAGGTGGAGATGGCTGTCTAAACCAAGGTCACGAAGCACAGAGGCCTCCTGTGTTTCTCAGGTCATTCCATGGAATCCAGTCACTGGCCCCCACTCTGCTGGCCACCCTTCCCTGTGCCCCTGAGAGGTGTCCTTGATGTCACCAGCCCCATGTCCCCGAGGCCCCACTGCCCATTGCCTGTCCCTACCAGCTCACTGGACTTTGGGTTTTCCCCTCTCCAGTGTTATGCAACAGCATCCCACTGGGATCCTCCTCTGCCCTGTTTCCCTGAGTCCCCTTGGAAGGAGATGTATGATGTCCTCCTGTCCACCCACACTGTCTCATTAACACCCTGGACTGGGAATGAGTGACTCAGCATGACTCAGCAGCAGTGCATATTAAAACTAAGGAGCTAGCAGCGCTAAACAAATTAACCCACGGCTTCTCCAAAGGTCCGTGGAAAGTGCACCGTGTGTTCCTTCAAAAGCCCCTAATGTAACACACAAAGGAGGGACAGGGGAGAGTGACAGGAGCCCCGCAGAGTCGTGCTTCAGTCATCTGGGGGCGCTAGAGCACCAGGGTCTGCTCAGGGGTCAGTGTGAGTCCCAGTCTCCTGCAGCGGAAGCCAGGCCCTCCTCTTCCCCACTCACTGTCTTCATCCACCCTGGGCCCCTCTGCCTGCCGTCCCCAGAAGGCCTACTTTGGGTGCTCCTCCTTTGCACACAGATATTTGAAGAGCCCTTGTTCAAAAATGCACCCGATTTCCATCTGAGTCCTCCTCTCCTTGCCGAGCCAGTCCCAAGTCCCGGCTGAACGCTGCACACAGGCGGCCCGGGTGTCCCAGGGGATGCTGATGATGTTCCCTTGGCTGAGATCCTAGCACTTCCTCTATACACAGCACACAGAGGCAGGAGGTTTCTTCCCTGAGCCTCAGTTTCCTCGTCTGCAGTAGGAAATAACTCACGCTTTGAAGGCACATTGCAAGACATGAATAAATGAAGTCATTCAGGGAAGGTGCTGGGTACAGTGACCAGAGCTGAACATGTGCCTTGTAGTGCAATGCTGTGGCCTTATTATTAGCAGCACTGACCTGGTGCCATTGTCGTCTCCTTTTTTTCCACCTTGACACTGTCCACCTGCCACCTCCACCGTCAGCCAGTCTGGTTCCTGTGGGCCTCGTTCATGTTCTGCCACCTCCGTGGATGTGGACCCCTCCACTCTCACACTGCAGCTCGCTGAGCACAGCAAAGCTGGTAGAGCGAGGCCCACTGCCCCCATCCTAAAGGACAACCACCCACTCTGAGGATCACCCGTGGTCAGGCAGGGGACACGCGCTCAAGTGGGCAGAAGGGGGACTGGCAGGAGGCCATAGGGCCTCCTGGGACCTCAGTGTGGTGCGTTCCCTGCTGTCCTTTTGCCTCACAGTCCCAGACCAGGGCCTGGAGAAATGGGCCTCCCGAAAGTCTCTCCAGCCAGAGGTCCTGGACAGGAGATACAGAGACTGACAGTCCTGCCCCACCCCATCTGGGCCACCAAGGACAGAGTGGGACCTCAGCTGCCACCCCACCGAGCTGCACGAGGGGAGTCTTCCCCTCCCAGGATTCCAGCAGCGTCATATGGGGACAGCACCAGAACCTCACTCTTCCCCTCCCAGCCACGAGGGTTCAGTGGAGGCCCAGAGACCCAGAGTCCACCCAGCAAAATGTCACAAATTCTTACACAATGATTAATACCCACTCCACATGACCTAGTCCAGAAAACAGATGAGAAAGAAAAAGTTTTCAGTTTATCTTATGAAGCTGGTAGTATCACGCAGACAAACAGCATGAAATAAAAACTAGACTAATGTCCTTCATGAATGTGGTCATAAAAGTCTTTAAAAATGTTAGTGAGTTGCAGTTGACTGTGTGTACACAGAATTATACACAGCTCAGCGAGGCCTATTCCAACAACTGGAGCAGAGCCATGTCTGAGTGGCCCTGTGGCCAGCGGTTAGGGGCTGAAGAAGAGAACTCCCACCGGTACAAGACAGACAGCGCTGCCATCTTGGGCTCGGGACCGCCCTCCAGCGGTGCTTTCAGGAACTGGGAGTGGAGGGGAGCAGCTGTGACCTGTTAAGGAACAGCCAGAACTGACATGCTCCCTGTCAGGAGAGCATTTCCTGAGTTCCCCAAACCAGAGTCAAGGTAAGGATGTCACCATCCATCCACAGGGTTCCAGAAGGTGAGGGAGAAATTAAAAGGCATGTGGGCTGGAAAGGAAGAAATAAACCTATCCCTGCTTGCCAGTGATACGGTATTATATGTCGAAAAGTCCTGTGAAATCCACAAAAATCCTTGAGGACTAATAAGTTCAGTGACAGAAGAGCTAAGATGCACAAAATCAATAGCATTCCTTTCCATGAGTACGTCTCACCAAGACGTTAAAATATAACACTGTTTACTGTCACTAAAAAACGTTGCAATACCTGTGGAGGACACCTGGATGGCTCTCCTGTAATAAACAGAAGTTATCTCCACTTTGACTAAACCTGGCCCTGTCTCTGTGCACTGATGTGCACGGAGCTGGCCAGGCCATTTCCTTTCCCCTCAATTGGCTCTAAGCTATGTAAATAGGGCTGGCTGAGGTGCTGATGCATGACCTTTGATGCCAGGTGACAGAGCTGTTTCCATGCTCTGTGACTCCCTAAACATGGCTGAGCCAGGAGAGATGCAGAGCCCTGCTCCGGGGCTGTCAGCTGGGTTCCAGAGCCTCAATAAGAGGCTGTGACTCGCCAAGGCAGAAAAGTTTGCACATTAGAGCTAAAGCAACAGCCTCCTAAACCTTAAATTCTAGCTCAGTCGTGTTATGCAGATCGGTCTTTCTGCACCCCTCCACTCTGTGCCCTGCAGAGGTGCTTCCGGGCGCCTAGCCCAGTGCACAGCACTCACGTAATCCCCACCATCCTCACCTTCACCCATCCTCTACCACTCTCTTCTTCACAAACCAATAAAATCTGGGTTAGGGTTGGGTGGAGGCCTTTGTTCCATTGAACCTTCACATGGGCCAGACTCAGGACCCCTTGGGGCCCTGTAATAATTACATTTTTGCCGTAAGCTGCACTGGAAGTGGTAGACTGGGATTAAAGTGCCGGAATTACAATAGATTTGTATTTGGGATTACAAATCTAAACTTCCTGGACTGCGAGAAGGACAGGAAAAGGATCTCTCTAAATACCTAGCTGTGAACTCAGCTAAACGTGCATGAGACTTGTCATGGAGTCAGAAAAGGCCAGTGGAAGAAATCAAAACAGAACTGGAACATAAGGACACAGGGCCCACGGAGTGGGAGGCTCTGTGTGAGGAAACCCAGGGTCCCCTAAACTGACATGCATGTTTTCTGCAGCTCCTATCAAAATCCTAGCCAGATGTTGATGCAGAAAATGTTATGCTAAGACTTATCTGGAAAAGCAAAGGGAATAGAATCACTAAAACAATTCCTAAAAAAGTGAGAGGAGTCAGTGTCCTCAACCTCAGGACTTGCTGTCCAGCTAGAGTAGTCAAGACTGTGTGCTGCTGATCAGAGGGACAGGAAATGGACCCACATGTGCCCGTCAGACCGAAGTTCATGACACAGACAGGAAAGCAGTCGGATGCAGAAGAAACTTTTTCAACAAATGATGCTGCAGTAAGTGAATGCCTGCAGGGAGAAGCTGCTCCCAAATCTCATATACAAAAATTAACTGAAAAGGCACCATGGCCTCATGTGTACATTGTAATAACATAAAATTTGAGGAAAACGTCTATGGAGAATCTGCGGGCTGGGCACAGAGTTCTTAAGTTTGACACGGAAAGCACAGTCCATAAAAGGCAAATTAGACTTTGTCAGAATTAAGTGTTTGCTCTGTGAAACCCGTTGGGAGGACAGCAACAAACTGCACCGTGAGATGTCACCTCCTCCTTATGGGATGAGAAAGCATCATTCCTGCAGGGATGCAGGGAACCCTGTCCTGTGTTGCTGGAGGGGAGCACGTGGCTCAGCCACCCCAGGAAGGAGAAGGGCAGTTTCTTCAAAAACAAAGGTGCACGTGGCCGCCACACCACTCAGCAAGTCCACCTGCGGCCCGCAGTTTCGGGGAAATGCAGGTCTATGTTGACACAAAGCCCCACACGTGAGCTTATAGCAGCTTTATTCATGTTGACCTCAAACAGGAAAAAAACCCTCCACTGGGGTTAAGCCAGATGTCCTCACTGGCGGAAAGGTTAACCAAGGAGTGGTCCAGCCACACCGTGCAGTACTATTCACTGATGCAGAGGACTCGATGACTTAGACGACTCTCCCAAGAAGAGGCTGCATGGAACACGCTGGCGTCTGAGGGCGCGCAGCCTGTGGCTCTGTTCGCGGCACTGCTGAGATGATGTCGCAGACACGGGGCTGCAGCATGGATGTCCGCGCCGGTGTGGGAGGCTGAGCCGTGTGTGATGGATGTCTCTGCTGATGGACAGGTTCCGGGTCCGATCGCAGCCGTCTCCTTGCCGGCCTCCTAAGTGTGAGGCCGCGCTGGAGTTACAAGACGCCTTCATGGGGAGGATGGTGAGAGACAGGAGCCCACTGAAGCATTTCTCAAAACTGCATGTGAAACTGTGACCTCAAAGCAAAGTTTATAAAATCAAAATAAAACTGAGGCTTCTAAAACAACACCCCAAATATGGCCGGGGAAATGGCAGGAAAAAGCTAATATTTCATTTTCAATAATTTTAAAAATTGGCTCCAGAAGGGGGGAAAAAGATTTGGTAGAAATTCATTACTGCAAAATCAATTCAGTAATGGCTAACACTGAAAATAGCAATGTTTATTGATTAAAATGTAAATGATGAATCCAAATTTTCTCAATTACACTAATTATAACACGTGGGTTGGCAGACCTGGACGCAGGTAACAATAACCGCCACCGAGGAAGCTCCTGGTAACCGAGGCTGGAATCAGCTGTGATCTGCACGACCGAAGTCCCTGATCGATCTATGCAGTTGGTCTCAATGCAAAGATTTTTGTGGATCAAAAGCAAAAATAGAAACATTTGGAAGCAGCAACTTGACGGTTTAGAAGACTGACTGTGGAACCGAGGCACTTACAGTTCAGAAAACCTGCCGCCCTTGGTTTCTGCCTCTCATGTTTGTGTTTAAACTCAGCCCAGGTCAGAATGAGGGGCTGGAAGCATCGCACCCTCTCACAGCGCAGCCGGACCCTGCCAAGGGTGACTCGCTCGCCAGGCCCTCAAGTCGCCCTCGTCCTGGCCACACCTACTCATCTCCTGGCGCGGCTGTGCCGCGCCCAGCAACGTGGCTATCCACGGGGGAGGATCAGGCTGTGGGGTGCTGGGAGGGAGACAGCTGGAGCTGGCCAGGGCTTCTCGCACCAGTGCATGTCCATGCAGGGCGTGCCTTTCAGGAGCTAAGAGGATGTAGGGCCTGGCGGTCAGGTCACCGGCCTGAAAGCAGTGTCCCTGTGTTCAGATCCAAGCCCAGAGTGGCTGGGGGCAGAATCCTACCCCAGGTTCACTACGTCAACTCGTACGGTTGTGACACTTGAGATGAATACAGTAAGAAATTTAGAAGAATCTTAACACACAGTAAGAACTCCACATTAGTTTTTGTTTCGGAATAGTCTCTTGAGTCTGATGGAGGACTAGTTTTTGTTGTTAAAAAATCTGTATGGCATCAGAGGTATTTGTGCATGCTTATAATCCCAGTACTTGGGAGGCTGAGGCAGGAGGATCATTGTGAGTTCAAGACCAGCCTGGGCTGCAAAGTGAGTTGAAGGCCAACCTGAACTGTTCAGTGAGACCCTGGCTCAAAAACAAAAATCTGTTTGTCAAGGACACTCAGAATTTGGAGAATGAGTGGCAAATTAACCTAACTTGTACATTAAAATACACGTCTTGTATGGTAGAATTTTAAAGACTGACATTGATTTTAATTATATTTAAACTGATAGAACTCAGGAGTTTTTGAAAAGGTGCTTGGCATTGGGGCTTTCTGAACACTTCACCACTGACTATCCAGCTGGATTAGTTCTACGCCTGATCCGCCTTTGTTAACATCTTTCTGCTGTGACCCTGTGGTAATTCTGCCTGGAAGAGGATAGAGCTCGGGTCCAGTCCTTCTCCCAAATTTCACTGGGATGAGCTGGAGCTGTATTCTCCCACTTCTGTGGATCTTGCATAATCAAGAGTCTTTCAGTAATAGGCTTTTTAAAGTTATTCTTTTGAGACATCAAGCACTTGCCAATTGATCTTGTCTTTTTCAAAAAATCAGAAAGTTCTGGGCATGTTCCAAGTCTGTGTCTAGTTACAACCAGACCCATTTCCCTTCTAATAGCACTTGAAACAAGAGTTCTATTTCCAGTTCGTTTTTCTGTGCTTCAAAGGGAGTTATTGTTCCACTTCAGCGTTGCAGATGCTCTGACTCAGAGGAGCTGGCAGGTCAGACTTCCTGCCGATTCTACATTTTTGAGGTTAAGTGGAGGTGAGCTCATTCCTCGAAAGGGGCTGGGAGACCATTCCACAAGGTCATGGGTTTCACGCTGCCATGTGTACTGGGGGCGGGTAACCCTAGAAGCCTTGGTTGTGCCCCTGTGCTGCAGGTGGCAGAGGTCAGGAGGCTTGGTCCCAGTGTCTCAGCAGGGACTCCTCCTGCAGCTGTCTGGGTGTGCGTGCCGCCGGTGACAGCTTCCTCAAGTGAGCACAGAGCCGGGCCTGAGGCAGGGATTAGGGCACGGCAGGCTGGCTGAAAACAGGGTGCCCGCGGTAATCTCAGCTGAAGGACGTGGCTGGTCCACCACAGCGGGAAGCTGGGCAGCTTTCAGCAGACTGGATCTGGGGGAGATAAAGACGATGGCCGTGGATGCTGCTGCCCTGTGCCCCTGCCGTCCTGTGTCCCTCGGTTTCCAGAGTGACCCGTCCTGCTTGTGGGATGCATCTCTTCTTGCTCGGTTTTTTCTTCCGCTCTTCTCTTTTCACTTTTTCCTTATTCTTCCTTCACTTTGGATGAAAGTCATGTTTACCTGTTTCCTGGTTGTCCCAGCCAATTATTTGAGTGGGACGGAAAGAGCCTGAAACCACCAGCCATGGCGCTGCCTAGCAACAGGCCATGTATCACCCAAGTTGAGAGGTTCCCCCATCCAGGTGGCTCGGAAGAGGGATACCCATAGCCTTGGGCTTCGTGTATCCCAACTGCAACTCACAGAGCAACACCTCTTTGCCTCTGGTATGGAAAACTGCAGGAGACTTGTGTGGGCCAGCACATGGTGAAGCCCTTCCCTGACTGCAGCCTGCACCTGGGACCCGGGGATTCCACCCAGCCTGTGTGGAGTGGGCGCAGGGCTGTCACATTGCTGAGCAGAGGGAGGGCAGCAGCAAAGGTTCACCCACAGTCCAGGAGCAGCTGCAAAAGAAGAGCCGGAGAGTGCGGGCCACAAACCACAGCTTACACGTGCTCAGGGCCGCTTTGGGGGCAATGGAGTGCTTTTCCCTTGCTTTCTGTCTTCCTTCCCCTTTCATCCTGCACAAACAAGTCCAGGCTTCTGCTTTCTGCAGTGCACAAGATTCCAGGGTTCTCCTGCTAGAGAGCACCCAACTCTGTCCCAGTGCAGTTTCTCTAGGTTACT
>PVLA01011580.1:0-51913 GCA_004027455.1 Hydrochoerus hydrochaeris
AAAAAGAAGAGGAAGAAGGAGAAGAGGGAGGAGGAGGAGGAGGAGAAGGAGGAGGAGGAGGAGGAGAAGGAGAAAGAAGAAGAAGAAGAAGAAGAAGAAGAAGAAGAAGAAGAAGAAGAAGAAGAAGAAGAAGAAGAAGAAGAAGAAGAAGAAGAAAATAATGAGGAAGAGACACCAGAGAGTTCTCTTTCACAGCACGCACAAGGAAGTCACATAATGAAAACGCGGGCATTGGTAAGCCAGCAAAAGGGTCTCAGTGGAAACTGATCCTCACTGTACTTTGAGCCTGGGCTTCTAGCCCTCAAACTCTGAGAAAAGAAATTTTTATTGTCTAAGTCACACAGTCAGTGGTGCTTTGTTATGATAGCCCGAATTAATAGTTATACTGATGAAGTGAGGAATTCTGGGGGTTGTCCATCCTCATAATTATCGAAAAGTTTGGGAGAAACTGGATAAAATTATCAGAACTCTGGAAGATCATGAAAGTTTTACTTAACCAGGAGAAAAGCCACTGAAACACAGGAAGGAAGTTTTGTGGCATTTAAATATACCCTTGTTTCATCATTCTTCCTGAGGGGCAGTGATCTTGAAGACAATAGCCAACATTTCCAGTGTTTATATGGTTCTGAATGGAACAGAGCAAACATCATTCATGAGTAATAGTGCTTCTTTTGATCTATCTAAGGACTAACTGAAGTATTGGTGCCTGGTGCTTGGCTTTGTCTCATGTAATTCAGAACTCTCTCATGGTAGAGTAGTGTTTATGTCATGATTTTTCCTCAAAAACAATGAAAACAAGCCACTGCCATCTGAGATTTAAAAAAAATTCACAAAAACAGTTGGAGCAAATGATGGACACACTGAAATTTGGCTTAAATAAATAGATAAATAAATAACTAGGATGTGAGATGCTTTGGGCTAAGAAGCATTTTGAAAAGTCCCTATGGGGGAAGAGAAGAAAAGTCCCTATGTAGACATGCTGAGCTAGAATGTTATACATAGTTCAAGGACAGGATTTATACTCAGAAAAGAATTAAGAAAAAGATAAACTTTCATCTCTGTCTGATTTCTAAGTTCACAGCAAGAAGGAAATGAATGCTAAGGCAAAATTATAAACGGCCTGGTTGGGGGTTGAAGTAGTACCCAATACAGAATCAATCTTCAAAAACTCAAAACAAATGTTTTTCTTCTTTCTTTGTCTCTTTAGCTCTTTTCTCATTTCTTGTTTTAAATTTTTGCTCTAGAAATTCAAGGAAATCTTTGTCAAATAACTAGTTGACAACTCATCTAAAGGAAAACAAACATTGGCTCAGAGATGTAGCTCTGTGGTACAACATCTGCCTAGTAAGCACAAGGTCCTGAGGTCTATTCCTGGTACAAAAAAAGAAAAAGAAAAAAAAAGAAAGGAAAGAAAAAATGGTAAACAAACCTTATTGTAGCATGCATGGTGATGGATTTAAACTCTATACATAAAAATAATTTAGAAAGTCACCAAGCAAAATACTCCCTGCAGTCAACAAGAATCCTAGAAAGAGGAGAAAATCTGAATAACTTCATGATAAGATTCAAAATATCCAGTTTTTGGCAAAAAAATTATAAGGCATGCAAAGACGAAAGAAGAGAAAGTGTTTTCAAGGAAGCAAAAATAACAAACTTACTATATAAACACTTTAAATCAATGTTCTTAAAACAATTTCATCGAGCTAAAGGAAAAATGTAAACAAAGAACTAAAGGAAACCAGTAAAAATGTGTTTCAATGAATAGAGACTATTAATAAAGAAACAGAAATCATAAAAATGAAGCGATTGGAAATTTTGTGCCTGAGAAATGCAATAACCAGAATAAAAAAATATACCAGAGTAACTCAGTAAATCTGAGCAGGGTGACAAAAAAATCAGTGAGACTGAATACAAGTTAGCAGACCTAAAAAAATGATGACAAACAAAGAGGCAATACACCTGTGATATGCCATTGAACATAATAATAATACACAGTGGAAATTCCAGAGGAAAAGAGAGAAAGGAACAGAAAGAATATTTGAAGAAGTAGTTGTTTAAAAATTTTCAAACTTGATAACCATAAATCTGTACATCTAAGAAGCTCAAAAATTCCCCAAGTGGCATGGTATATTTATGTGCTGAATGAAAAAAAATCTATTCCATATTCAACAAAACTGTCCTTCCAAATGGAGAAATAAAGACATTATCAGATAATGAAGACCTGAAGGAGTGTGTCACTAGTAGGACTGCCTTAAGAAATGCTGAAAGGACTAATTTATTGGAAATGAAAGGACACTAAAAGTAACTTAAAGCCATACAATGAAACAAAAACATTAATAAAAGTGATTTGTGTAGGTAATTATAAATTCAGTATTGAATCTACTGCATGCTTCTAGGTTTTGTGTATTATCTTCTTTTATCTTTTTACTGCTTAAAAGTTTTTATATTTGTGAATAAGTTTCATTTTAGTTACTTCACTAATAGGTATGTGTATGTGGAAAAATACATATATGTATGGTAGCATTTATCTAAGAGGTCAACTTTCTCAAATACTGATTTTTCTGACCTTGCTTTGTTTTATAGATTTCACTTGGAAAGTGTGCCATATTTTATATAATTGTGAAAGAAAACTAAATTATATTTTAAAAGAACTCTCTAGAGATAAAAACAACATTAATGAACCCATGTAAAAGATCTTACTTTAATTAGAAAACAAAAAGGAACTTTATGTGTTTTTCACAAAGATCTTTCTACCAAGTGTATTTACTTTTACTTGGTGACCAGAATAGAAAGGATACAAATAAAAGAGATATTCAGAGTCCTACTTTCTGCTAAACATCACAAGGAGGCAACATTTGGCTATTTCTCTCATATAAGACATTTCAAAAATATAATCATCACTACATCTTCTTTAAACTAGATCAAAGAATAATGATACTGATACAAATTTGTTTAGTAATCAGAAGCCAAAGAGACCTATCCAGAGAAGGAGCTACTAAGACATATTGATTTCCATATTCTCAGCAAGGGAACTGGGGTGGGGAAAATACAAGGTTAAATTTGGGTTTTGAGTACTTAAAAATTAGGGAGAAAAAGCCTGCCTCATTGCTTTGAGTTTTGGTAACTACATTTCTTCTCTAAATTAGATATCTTATTTTAATACAGCATGCTTTAAATTTATTTTTTTACTTAGATAAAGAGATTTACTATTTCAGAAAAAGCTTAACTGAAAGTGAAAGTGAGCTATACTCGTTTCAACTGAATAGATCCCTTTAGTGGCATTCTGTCTGCATAAACCAGGCAGAAACATCCTGTGGGCAGCATCAACATTCGTTTCATGGCCCTGCTGTCTACTGGCAGCTTCCTTGTGGGTTTTTCAGCATACTGGACCTTTGAGTCAGTGCACTTAGCTACAAATAACAGATGATTTTGATTAACTCCGTCAAAACATTACTTATCAAAAAGTGTTCAATGTGTTGAAAACTTGATAGAAAGACTAGAGGCAAGAGAGCAAAAGAGACAAGAACAGAGAAAAGCTAAATTGTCAGAAAGCCAAGGTGATACCAACAGAAAACATCTGGATATGAGACAAATGCCACCAACACTCCCAGTGGAATGAATTTAGAACTGTCCTAATTCTTCCCATTACTACAAAGTCCTAGTAATGGGAAGTTTTTCTAGTAAGTTTTTCTTCTAACATGGTGGATTTCTCAAACACAGGAAGGGGCCTCAGAGGCTGGGAATTAAAGGGTAAACATATTTCCATTATAGGCCTCATGAAAAGGAAGTAAGTGGTAGAATTTAGGTAACATACAATTGCATACTCCTTTCTCAGGTAGGAAGAACCAGTCTTCAGGAACAGTGTTGTAGAAACTGGTACATACATGAGAATCAGATGAATAGAAAATCAAAATTACTATTTTCAGAGGTTCTACTATCCTAACCTGCCACCTTTTAATAGTGAACACATCAAGTAGTATTTTCCCTGGGATTTTTAGAATACTGAGCCAGTAAGTGACTGAGCTAGTAATACCTCACATTTGGAAAATGGAATGTCCATAAATTTGTGAGTGACAAAAAGGAAAGGAATCCATTTGGTATCAAGAAAGATAAATAATACTGCTATACAAAGGAAAATAGGCATGAAAATTGATGGAAATCAAGAAAGCATTTCTATCTCTGGTCTACTTTGATTCCATAATTTGCTTTAGAGACAAGTAGCTAGTACACAGCAAAGCCACTATCATTTTTTGGTGTGCTAATATTACATTCATAATAAAAGCCACTATCACGTTTTGGTATAGCACTATCACTTTGATAATAAAGGAGGATCCTATTTGCTTTAAGATCATAAAATCAAAGTTTATGATGTAATTGTTCCTTACTCAGTAACTCATGACATCTTGTTTACACATTAGAGTGGAACTTAACTAGCTCTTAGAGACAAGGAAAAATTCACTAGAATTAATAACAAGTATGATATTTGAAAATTGAGTGGAATTAATGGCCAGAAAAAGCCAATGAAAACTGTAGGCTACTATGGTTGAACTGTGTCTCCTGAAAAGATATGTCAGTGTTCTAAAGACCGGTACTGCATAATGTGAATTGATTTGGAAATAAATAATTGAAGATGTAATTAATTAAGGTTGTACAGGAGTAGGATGGACCTTTAATACAACATAACTTGTGTACTTATGAAAAGAAAATGTGAAGACACAAGAAGAGAGCATCATGTGGTGAAAGAGGGAGAGACTGAAGTGCCCCAGCTATAAGCCAAGGAATACCAAGGATTGCTAGCAACTACTAGAAGCTGGGGAGAATGAAGGACGAGTGCTTATTTCATAGGAAGAATGGTCTTGGTGAGTTTGATTTTAGACTTCTATCCTCTAGAAATATGAACTGAGTTTTGTTGTTTAAAATCATCCAGCTTATGGTACTTTGCTATGGCAACTTTAGAAATCTAATGCATGTCTTCTATAGGGAAAATAGCATGTTTAAAGACTGGGAAGTAAGAAAGAGAATGGCTCAATCATAAATACACAAATTAGTTAGTTTGTTGTGTGAGAATATATCCCAAAGCTTTGTATCTTAAAAAACTTACAAGTGTTTCTTCTCATGAGTGTACATATCAACTGACATATGGCTAACATAAACTGTGTTCTTCTTGGTATATGCAGCAAGCTGAGTCAGGTAATCTGAACTGGATTTGAGAAAGAATGGCTACACACCCTGTGTTTTATCTTTCTCCTAAGAGCAATGGATAAACTTGGTTATATCCTTCTTATATAGATGGAAAATGTGCAAGAGGCAAGCCAAAGAAAACAAGCACTCTGCAAAGATTTGCCATCATAATATCTGTTAATGTGTTATGATTTATACATGGATGAGCCACCAAAACCTCATACACTCCTAGGTAGTGCTTTGAGGGGATGACTGCATCATGGGGGTGTGATACTCATCAGTAGATTGATCCACTGATAAGTTTATAGCTAATGTGATTTTGAGAGATGAAGTTAGGTCAAAGTAGGTGAGTTACTGAAGATGTGGCCTGGAAGGGTAAATCTCTCTCGCTCCTTCCTTGATCACTCTCTGTTTCCTGTTGCCATGCCATGAGTAATCCTCTTTTGCCATGCTCCACCTGCCATGCTGTCCTACCATGGAGCCAGCTGACTATGCAATGGAAACTTTTATAAATTGTGAGCTAAAATAAACCTTTTCTCCTTTAAGTTGTGGGTGTTGGGTACTGTGCCACAGCAACAAGAAAATAATTAAGACCTCATCCTATTGGGAAATCATATCATATATCTGAGTTTAAACTCAAAAGCCAGGAAAATACATTTAGTCCTTGATGGCAGGAGCTGTAGTTACATAGAAAAGAGTATGCATATATGGAGGGGTGAAGAATTAAGATCATCAATGCAATCCACTAGTTATACAGTAAAACTATTTAGCATGATGGTGGTCTTCAAGCACATTACCAGACAAGCTATGTCAGAGAACACAAAAACAGATTTATAAACCAAGGTAAAATACTTGATTCACAGTTTAGCAAATTAAAATTTAACACAGATAGAAGAATCAGAAGAGAAAATATGAGATAGGTTAACATACTTAAGACAGTATTCAAATAAGTAGAAAGACCATACACTATCTGAATGCCAGGATGGTCAGTGGGCCAGGTTCTTTTATGTCTCCCTGCCACATCATCATTACTAGATGATGATGTGGTTATGAACACCAGAGTTGAAGTTAGAGCAGTGAGTACACAGAGGAAAGTTACTTGGAACCAGTGATATGTACTACTCAGATATACAGAGACAAGTTAATGTGATCATTGTCATAGTTGCCAATAAGCTTGCTGAATAACTCAAGAGTTTTATTTGTATTTCTTAGGCAGAGGCTGTTCATGCTAGAATGCATGTGTCCTATGAATGGTCAAGTTAAGTCTTCAAAAATATGGAATGCTGTACATTCCTGAAATAAAAATAGTATGCCTTATTTACATCATGTATATTTACCATACGTATTAAGAGTATTAGTGTTTCCTTGGTCCTTTCATCCTATTTTGTTTTGTTCATGCATATTTGCTTTAATCATATTACTGATGTCATATCCCTTTCTAGGTCAATAACTTTTCGGTTCTATGGACTTATTTGTGTTTCCCAAAGTTTAAGTCACAATCATATGTTTAAGTCACAATCTCAAATGTGACTAAATTTGGAGAAAGGGCTTTTAGTAGATAATTAAGGTAAAATGTGGTCATAAGATTTGGATCCTAATCATACAAAAATAGTGACTGTATAAAAGAAGGAGACAAATCGTTCCTTTCTGAGCACACACACACTGAGAAAATGCCAACTGAGGACGTAATAAGAAGGTGGACAGCCAAAAACCAAGAAGAGAGCCCTTACTAACTATCCTGGCATCCTGAACTGAACCTTTCAGTCTCTATAACTGTGGGAAGTAAATGCATGCTTAAGAAATGTAGTTTATGGTATTTTATTGTGGTAGCCCAAACTGACTAATACCTGTACCTACCGCATAAGTTCCATGCTTGTTTCCTCTTCTTCTGAAATGGACCTGAATATTCTCAAACAATACAGTAATTATGCATTACATAACCACCTTGACAAAGTTTAATGGTGTGAATTCATCTTGAATAGACTAGATAATAGAAAAGGAATTAAATGGCAAGATTCAGAAGGAATCTTTTTGCTGAGAAATAAACAGAATGTGGTTAAGAGAGAAAAAGAAGACAAGGTTAACCTTGCGTTCTAGCTGGGACATTTGATTATTATCTAAAGGCATTTCAGATACCAGCCATTTAGTGCCACAAATTATATAAGAAACAGCATGGTACATGACCCCTGAGGTTAGCAATAGGAAGTTTTGGTGACCTTGTAAGAAGTTTGCCTGGAGAACATGAGAGGATCCCAACGTTACGGGTTGAGCTGAGGGACTGAGTTACCTAAAAATGGTGAAGACTGTGATAAGGAAAAGAGAGGTTGACTTGAGTAGAGATATGTGGACGCCAAAAAGATTTGGTTTCCTGTTGTTAAAATATAAACTTGTAAGTGTGGAGAATGAGTGAAGACAAAAGGAGAGGCTAAACATGAAAGAATTTAAATATGTCAATGTTTTTTAGCATAGGGAAGAAAAAAAACAGAATAAGTCTTAGAGAGGAAGAGGGGCCTCTTTAGTAAATAAGAGGAAGGAGAGTGCAGATGCAGGATGTTTGAAGGGCTGGTGGTAGGAGGGTGAGAGACTTCCTCTTTGTGGTTTTCATTTTCTTTGTGAAAGACAAGTCAGGGTCATCTGTCGAAAGTGAAGTGGTGGGTAGACATTTCAGAAATGCACAACAAAGTTCAATACTATATTTGTTCTTCAGAGAAAAGACTTGACTGTAGAAACACAAAATAATTTCCAGGCTGAGATAAGGACCCCAGTTGAGACTGGAGATAAAAATGAGTAGTGGTTTGAATCTGAAGGTAAAGTTTGCTGGTTACCTTACCAACCCATGTGGAAGTGTAGAGCAGGACAGACAAGTTTATCAAAGTTGAGTTTTAGCTGAAAAGTAGAACAGAAGGATTGAGCCTGAGGGACTTCAAGAGATATGCAAGAAGTGGCTGAAGTGCTGGATGATAGAGTATAAGGTTGAGTCCAAGATCAGATAAACACAAAATGGAAGCAAAGTCAAATGTCTAAATGAAACCAAAGGCTTTTATAATTTTGAAGAACAATCATCGTGGGTATGAGAAACTGAGGAAGCCAGAAGAACAGAAGGTGGCAGTCAGATGGTGAATATCTGAGATAGAGACATTAGAGGTGATACATTTCTGAGAGATGACAGACAACAAAGGCATGGTGTTTGCAGTGGAAAAAGGTGATCTGGAGATGATAGAGACAAGGAAGAGTGGTAAAGAGTATTGGTTTACTGAAGTCACCCAGAAAGATAGGTAGGGTCAGTGTGGAGTGCAGGGCTGAACTGTGTGTCTGAGTTCTAAGAAAGCAACTGGGATGCCAATATATGCTCCTCACAAAAGAAGGGAAGAAGGAGATACTGTCAATTGGACCAGATCTCAGAAAAGCACAAATATTTACATGTAGAGGAGGAATGAAATCTATAAATATCAGTGAGAAGCTAAAACAAAGGCAACCCTAAGTCCCAGTTTCATAGCCATGCATATAGAAGAATCAAATAGTATATCATATGGTCCCGTGAGAAGAAAGAAGGCATATCTTATGGTCCTGTGAGTTGTCTTCATGTCTTATGGTCCTGTGAGTAGAAAGAAGGCTATAAGCGAGGAATATGTTAATAACTGAGGGTGACAGGCAGATTGTTAACCATAAGATGAGAAGTACAGGTAGTGCTCAGTGGAAAGAATTTATAGAGACAGGAAGTAGGAGATTTATGGAGTTGATGTGCTTAGCCGGATCCATTAAGACACTGTGGTAGAGAATGGATGGTTGAAAGAGGTAACCCTACTCGATTATATCTCTTCTTCCTCATAACTGTCCTGTGTGCTATTTTAACAGGGTCTTCCTTTCTTTTATTTAGATTAAATGCATGCAATCTTTTCTGGTTTGCCCAGATGCCTCATTAGCCAAGCATTCTATCCCCTTTGCCCTTATATAGGTATAAAGTAGTCTGATAAAATTACAGTTTGTTTGAATTTTGACCCTTGGAATTACCACATGTATGACCTTGGTTAATATATTTGGCCTCTCTTAGTCTCAGTTTCCTCCTATCAAGAGTGAGAGAGGGAATGAATATCACACTTGTGTGGCTGGTGAAAGGGCTAAATAGTACATGTCGGCTTGTGCTCTACACATGGTAGCTGAGCAGTACACAGACACTGAGGAAACATTTAGGCTTTGTCTGACAGGTCAGGAGTGAAGGGGATCTTGACTTCCTACGTGGAGACCACATATCTATGGTGCAATCCAGACCCATTGTGCCACACTTTGAAGACTTGCCTCACCTTATCAGCTCTTATAGAAGTGTGCAATCAACTACAATCACAAGGACTTTACTGCATTAGTTGACTAGCAATAATTGATAAAGTACTTTTATCTAACTATATATAAATTGAAACAGCCTCACAGGGGAATTGTTATTCTGTTTTCCAGGGATGTCATACTTTAGTACTTCTTCTGTGAGATTTAAATAACAGAAATCTATTTTCTTACAGTTCTGAGGCATCATGTTTATGATCACAATTTCAGATTTTATTTCATTCTGAATCTTGTCTCCTCAGTTTATAGATGACTTTTTTGTCTTTACATGGTGTTTTTTTTCTGTGTGTGCATATCTGTGTCTTAACTCCTCTTATTACAATGACACTGGTCATATCAATTAAAGTCCACCTTCATGACATTATTTTTACTGAATTTTTTCTTTAAAGCTCCTGTCAGCAAATGCAGTCATATTGTAAGGTGCTGGGGCTACGATTTTAACATATGAATTTTGACTGACACCATTCAACTTGTAACAGTTCTGAATGAGATTTGTATTTCTCAAACACTAGAAATTGTTCGAGGCTTCTTGTCACATTTTAATATTCATCAGAAATATCAAAAAAGATTTAAAAGCTGAAAGAGAGGACAAAGTGAGTTTTAGTAACATATAAAAAAGGGACCTCTCCCTATCAAAGGGGAAATCTCTTACGAACTGTTCAATGAACGAAGAAGTAAATGATGTATTCTCCTTATAAAAATAAGAAGAAAAAGAAGTCACATGAACAAACAAACAAAAAAAACATGGTGTGGAACCTCAATTTTTTCTCTATTTGGAGGCTGGACTGGTATTTGGTGATGGGTTTCTTCATGAGCACAAGTGTGTCTTTGGAGTTTAGTTCTGGAAGAAGCCTTGCCCATAAAATATAAGCAGCTGCTGCTGGCCTGCAGGTATGAATGGGGATTCTAGTTAGAGATGCTGTGTATACTTCACTACATCCATCATTAGAATGTTCTTACTAGTCCCTCTTTTAAGGAGGTCACACATTTGCAAGATGTTGGCACAGAGCATGGAAAGAAAAACAATCAGTATTTATTGAACATGAACTCCCCACAGTTTCTTTGATTTCTGGTTTACTTCATTGGTTTTAATACAATATTCATCCAAGACCAATGTGTATCTCTTCTGATTCCCACTTTACATATGAATATGTTGAGGGTTGGAAAAATCAAGAGTTTTATGGTTGTCTTAGTTACTTTTTACTCATTGTTAAGACAAAATACCTGACAACCAAGGTATGGAAAGAAAGGTTTCTTTCTTACAGTTCTTGGAGGTTTTAGCCCATACTGAGTTGGCTCCAAGCAGCAGCATAGTATGGTGGCTGCAAACAGCAAAAGCAAAAGCAAAAAGAGCGAGACACACCTTCCCACCATGACATCATACTGTCAATCTACCCCTAGGCAGTTGGAACATTCATACTGCCAGTCCCAGCACTAGACAACAAGCCAATCACACACACTAGATTCAAATGCATCCATATTACATGAGGCCTGGGGGGGCGCAAAGGAATATATAATATATAACATTCCACTCCTGGTCCCAACCAAAGACTCATGTATATCCTTTTACAAAAGACATTTAGTCCACCTACAAGAGTTTCCAAAGTCCTAACAGGTTCAGCCTTGCTGAAAAGTCCAAGTCTCAAGTCTCCTCCAAGATCTAAGGCAAACTCTTAGCTGCAAGCTCCTGTACAAATGAAACAACGTTAAGCATTTCCAAATGCAAAGGCAAAGGCACAAGATATACATCACTATTCTAAAAGTTACAAACAGGGGAATACCAAGGATTGGAACCAAAACAAATCCAAAATCCAGCAGTGCTAACATTAAGTCCTGGAGTTCTATGCTCATCATCTGAAGCAATCTGGTTGCAAGCTGCAAAAAGCTTGAGTGATTCCATCCCCATGGCACCTTCCAGGGATATAACTCCTGTGGCTTCTCTCTTAAGCTCCTCTGCTCAGTTTTTGCAGCTTTCCTTGGATGATTCATGTTCTTGGAGTTTTCAAATTTCTGGTGTCTCCATGGCATCTTTGGCTTCACCCTTACATTTTTATATATTGCCCTCTCAGGGACACATTGCTTGGCTTCTCAGGTCTTTTGCAATGGGGGTGGAAGCTGTCTCACCTTCAGAACTTGTGCATTTTCCTTGCACCTAAAATAAGTACCATGTGGATGCTGCCAAGGTCTGCTGTCATATGGAGAAGTAGCCAGTCTTTTCTCTCGTGGCTATAGGAGTCAATTGCCTGGATCACTGAGCTCTCTGAATCTGATTGTGATGAAAAGCTTCTCTATGCTGCTGCCATTCTGGAATCTGGTGTGGTCACTGCCATTTTGGAACCTCCTGTGGCCTCTGTCACCACTCTGGAATGTGGGTTTCTGCAGCTGTCTCATCTGTCTCACTTTTGGCCATTTGAGGTTGCAAAAGGTGAAGGCACATTGCTTCCCAGGATGGTCCTAGATTATCTTTTTTATTTCTCTGTTCCTTCTCAGGAATCAAAATTTTGTCTCTATCTTTATAGTCCACAGCTTTACTGGAGTTTTACTTCTGGCCAAACTCATAGCATTTTAAATTATACTGCTGGGCTCTTTGTTCTTGATTAGCAAAATAAATCGGGCTAAAGACCTCCAACAATAGCCATGCCACCAACTCAATATTAGACTGCCTTGAAATTTCCTTTGCCAGATTAATCAGTCCATTACCCTTAATCTTAGTTTCAGGCAAAGTTGCTGGACATGAGCAAAATGCATACAAACTTTCTGCCAAGCCATAATACATCATGCAGGGTCCAACCACCAATGCAGTCCTTCTTCCCAACAAAACCTCCTGAACCTGGTTTTTACCAGTAGGCATTTTATCAACTTTCTGGTCTCCTGAACTCTGACCAGAATCTCCCCTAAAGAATAGACTAAGTTGTTCCAGCTCTATGTATTCAGGTGACATCTCTGAACCTCCCCAAACTCTTCCTACAAGCCATTTCCAAAGGCTTTCAAACCACATGGTCAGGTATAGTCACAGCAATGACCCCACTCCTCTGGTACCAAATTCTGTCATTCTTTCTTGTTGTTGAGACAAAATACCTGATAGTCAAAGTTAGGGAAGGAATGGTTTATTTCTTACAGTTCTTGGAGGTTTCAGTCCATATTCAGTTGGCTTCAGGTGGCAGGGTAGCATGGTGGGCTACCATTCAAGGCTGGCAGCAAACAGCAAAAGCAAAAGAGTGCGACACACCTTCCTACCATTACATCACATCGTCACTCCATACCTAATTGGGTGGAGCACTCACAATACCAGTGCTAGACAACAAACCAATCACAAATGCTAGATTCAGCTGCATACATATTACAAGAGGCCTAGAGGGGGCAAAGTAATATATAATCTATAACATGGCTATTGTGATAGAGGTAGAATTTACATTGAAATTTCTTCTAAGTAAAGGAATTGGTACTTTTAATTGTATTTAACAAATCATTTTTGACTAATGTTTTCTAAAATGGTATGAGTATATGTAACTCTTAATATTTAAGTTAAAATCAAATATAATTTAAAATTTAATTCCTCAGTTTCATTGGTTGGGCACATTTACAGTGGTCAATAGTCACAAGTGGCTAATGGCTTCCCTATTGGATAATGTAGATATAGCATATTTGCAACACCACTGAAAGTTTTATTGGACAGTATTGGTCAAGAACTAACTGGCCCTGATATACTTTGTGTGATCATGTCTGTCAGTCTCTCAGTAACAAGATATTTTACAGAAACTAATAAAATAATATAGGTTGAAAGTTGAAATATTGTGTTTTTCATGCTGTGCATATTTTGGGAAAAGTTTTTGTTGGATGTATTGACTAAATATATTCAGCTGGTGCACAGTTTGTATTTCTACCTCTTAATAAGATCTTTTGACAAACAAAACTTCTTATTGTCTGATTGCAAATTTTTTGTTAAAATAATAATAATTAACATGAGATTCACATGATTAAAAAATTTTAGTGCACAAGACTACTGTTAACTATAGGCTTTACAGTGTAAATCAAATCTCTGAAACATCATAATTGAAACTTTATACAGTACTTGTTAAATAACAACTCCCATTCCCCTTTCACCTTAGCCCCTGACAATTAGTATTTTCCTGTTTCATGACTTTGACTATTTTAGATACCTCACACAAGTGAAATCCTCAGTATTTGTCTTTCTATATCTGGCTTATTTCATTTAGCATAATGTTCTTTGGATTCACCACATTTTTTAGGAATCTAAAATTCACTTCCTTTAAGAGTATAAAAGCTTCCTTTGTATGTATGCACCACATTTTATTTATCTATTCATCTGTTAATGGACATTTAAGTTGTAACTGTATCTTGGTTATTGTGAATACTGAAAGTAAAGATAACCCTTTGAAATCTAGGTTCAATTCTTTTGGAAAAATGCCCAAAAGTGGAATTGCTAGATCATACTGCACTTCTATTTTCTTTCTTTTTTTTTTGCATTTCTAATTTTTCAGTTTTCAAAGGATCGCCATAGTGTTTGCCATATGCCTTCACCATATGACATTCCTGTGGAAGACAACTTGAGTGACTCCCCTTGAATGCAGAACAATTGCTGCAAATTTGATTATATGGAGACTTATTTCCTTATACTGTTATGTATAGACCTTACTATGGTATTTCCTTCTCTCTTCAATTTGCTCTAAGCATTGCAAATAAGGCTAGCCACGGTACTGACATGTAATCTCTAAAGCCATCAGACAGTCTCCTGTTTCCTCCCTCAGTGCTCTCTAAAATGTATAAGCACAGCAGGATGTTAGAGCCATCAGCTCTAGGAATGTCAACTGAGTATGAGCTTCAAGGTAAAGAGGCTATGACTCCCTAGGGCACAAAAGTTTCCATATCAGAAACTAAAGCAACAGCCTCCTAAAACAATTTAGTTGCTATCTTAATTTAATTATACAAATTGATCCTTCTGTATATCCTTATCTCTGCATTTTGCAGAGATGCTTTTCTCCCTACCTGGCTAGCCAGCTCAAATTACTCACATAATTCCTGCCATCCTCACTGTCACTCATCCTTGACCCACCCTCTTCTTCACAAGATAATAAATTCTGGGAAAGGCCTAGAATCAGGGCTTTGTCCACACATCCTCATGGAGATTGGATTTAGTACCCCTTGGATGCCCTTAACTTGAAATATGTCTTGGTGTCTTTATTCCTGCAGTGGGTTGCATTGGAGGTGGTAGATTGAAGTTAACTTGCTGGGATTCTAATAACGTCTTAATGGGATTGCAAATATAACTTTGGATTGTGAAGAAGACTACAAAAGGGATTACAATACTTGTGTGACCACACAGTACTTGGGATTACAATATTCTTTTAACTATGTATATGTGTTCCAAGTTTTCCACATCCTCACAACCATTTATTATATTATAATAACCATTAAAACAGATGTATGCTAATATCTCATTGTGGTTTTAATTTACATTTCCCTAATGATTACTGTTATTGGGTATCATTCAGTACACTTTTTATCCATTTGTATATCTTTTTTAGAGAAATGTCTATTCAAGTCATTTGTCCATTCTTTTAAGTCACATTTTACTATTGAAATGCAGAATTTCCTTATATATTTTGATATTAATGGTTTTTTCATTTTTATGGTGTTGGGAATTGATGGCTGGTGTGCATGATAGATAGGCAGACCACCACTGAGCTACACCTCCAGTCCTGTTTTATTAGTAACATGTGTTTTACTATGAGTTGTAGGAGTTTCTTACGTATTTTGGATATTAATTCCTTATGAGATATAATGTTTGCAAATATTTTATGCATTCTATATTTTTGTGTTAGCTCTCCATAACTGTGAAAAATGCATGAGACAAATTAACTGTCAAAGTAAAAAGCTTTGTTTTGGTTCACAAGTTTGGAAATTTCATTCCATGCGTCCTTTATTGCTTTGGAGGCTGTGGTGAGGCAGCACGTTTCACTGGAATGTTGGCAGAGAAGCTACTCATGCTTGGAAACAGGGAAGATGAGGCTGTGCAATCCCACAGTTCCATAGCCTCCATCAAGGGCATGACCTCACTGATCTAAAATCCTCTCTAATCTCTTAATACTTTCACCACCTCCCAATACCAATAGTAGCATGTTAGGGAACAAGTTGTTAATGCACAGGCCTTTGGAGGGGAGCCTAAAATTTAAACCGTAGCACAGAGTTTGCCTCATTAGCCTTGTTAATTTTTTTTTTTTTTTTACGTGTAGAAGATTTTTGCTCTTTGTAGCTGCATTTATCTACTTCGGCTTTTGTTACTATTACTTTGGTTTCAATTTGAAGAAATCACTCAATAGAAAATGGGCAAGCAACTTAAACTGGGAGTTTCATTAAAGAAGAGGCCGACATGTTCCAATATCATTAGGAAAATTAAAACAAAAGTCACAGAATGACTAAAATTAAAAATATAAGCCATACTGAATTACATAGTGTATGGAGAGTATGAGTTGTCTTTTAATGACTATGTGAGAGTATATTGGCATGATTAATTTGGAAACAACTTTGAGAATTTGAGGATATGTGTACTCTACAGTTCAATAATTTTATTCCAAGGCATATAGAAATGCATGTACAAATGCAAAAGTGCACATGCAAACTTGTATGAGGCACCACTATTATATTTTAAAATTCTTAAAGCCTAAAGTGGTGAAATATGATACTTGTGAATTTTAAAAACTTGTACAAAAATGACATATCACATCTAGGTGCGCATATATGATAAATGTCCAATTTAACAAATTATTATAAAGTGAATAGCCATGTAAGTAATACCTGGGTTACAGAACAGAACATTGCTTTTCCTATAGAATCCACCACTCAGGATATCACTTTTGATCATAGCCCTCACTTCCTTCAGGGCTATTACTCTGATTTTATGTAACTATAAATTCCCTTTAAAACTTTACCACCCATGGATACATCATAAAGGCATTCAATTTTATTTTTGTTTTCAAAAGCTTTTTATAAATTGGAGCACAAAGTAGGCATTATTTATATATCTTGTTTTCACATTAACACATTAGTAAGATTCATCCATATTCTTACATGGAGCTTTAGATTATTTTTGCCATATATGTAATATTTTCACTACATTAATGATGTCTTTTATTAATCTTTATACTATTAATAGTTAGCTGAAATGTGCCCAGTGTTTGCTTTTATAAATGGCTGCTCTGAAAAAAAGGAGTATTTTTCTCTCCTGTCAAAATTAGCCTTGAGTAAGACTTGTGTTAGTGGCATTTTACAAACACTCTTTACCACAGCCATAGTAAGAATATATTTTGATACTGCAATCAAGTGTTCTCACAACTGTATTGAACTTAAACAAAAATTTCCACAGACGATACTGCATTCAATATGTAACATGCATTCTGAGAGTTTCCTCTGTATACAGTTCTAGTCTAGTTCCCTGTTTTAAAAAAATCACATTAAGTTCATAGAGAGATCCATTAAAGGTTTACAATCTACAGATAGAAGAATCCTGGATTATAAATGACAAAAGGTAAAGCAATGCTAGGTTAAAAAAGCCCTTTCCAGAACAAACTTCCACAGTTTCCATGAATAGTCCCTTTTCAGGCCAATAAAATGAAGTATGCTGTGAAACAAAATTAACACAACAATCTGCTCCTGTCTCTTCTCCATCAGAACTGGGACTGCAGCTGACAAATGAAGCAGCAGGAATTGGTGTCTGTCCGCGGTGCTGTCAGATAGAAATGAGGCCAGTTTTTGTGAGGACTGTCATGCCCAGAAGAGGCTTGTCCATATACTTCTCCTAGTCTGCAGGAGAGCACCCCCCTTCCCTCACATCCTCAGTTCCACAGAGGAGTATTTCTTTGTTTCTTTAAGGGCCCTTTGGGAACTATCCCTCCCCAGGAAATGGACACTCAGTGAGGACACAGGGGAACCATCCAAACTCCTGCTGAGTAGTGACAGGCTGACTCTGTGCTGCTTTGGGTTTTCCCATGCTCTCCCAGTTCATCGAGTTTCGAAAGACACACGTGGTGTATCCACTCCCCAGTCACATCCTTGGTTCTCCAACTGATGCGCCCATCTGGGAATTGTGGGGTCTCTTCATCACATGGCTGGAGATGGACACAGAGGCAAGCAGTCTAGTCTTTCCAGAGTGGCGGATGAAGTTGCCAGAGCTGATTTCTTTGCAAATCTGTGGGTCAGGGTGGAGAAAGGAAGTAACATCTGCAACTAATGGGTGTGGGTGGACCTAGGAATGATCGTACTGCTCTATTGGAGCTGCTGACATGAGAACATGTGATGACTTGGGGGAACTCAAGAGTGTGGGAAGTTAAGGACAAGGCTTTGAAAATCATGTGACCTGAACTCAGTCATGGTTCTTCCTCTTCCTGGCCCCATACCTTGATGATTTTCAAACTAAACAGAAGACTTCACCTGTAAAACCTCTACTTTGCAATCTGTTTTGGAGATTAAGGCAGTGATGCACATGAATTACTAAGGCCTGGTGCACAGCATGGGCTCCTGAACAGTAGCAGCAGTTATTAACACATTCATGTTCAGGGAAGAGAACGTGGTGATGAGGTCTAGGAAGGGGCCTCTGCGATGCAGCTGAATGCAGGATAGGTCACCTGGCACTGCATATGCAGGATGCCCTAACCGGTATACTTCCTCTGCCAGGGCTGGTAAATATGGTTGGGTTGTTTCCAAGATTTAGCTATTACAAATTGTGCTGCTATAATCATGGGTGTACATATAGTGCTGTGGGATGCTGTTGTTAATTCCTCTGGGAAAATACCCACAAGGAGAATATCTGGGTCAAATGGGGCCTCTAATTTGACTTTTTTGAGAAACCTCGACACTGATTTCCACAGTGATTGCACCAGTCTGCACTCCCAAAAACAATAGAGAAGGGTCCTGTTTTCCCACACAACTGCCAGCCTTTGTTAATGGTTAATTTCTTGATGATAGTCATTTTTCTAGAGTGAGGTGGAACCTTAGTGTTGTTTAAATTTGCATTTCGTGAATGACCAAGAACATTGAACATTTTTCTTATATGTATTTGCCATTCATATTTACTCAGCTGAGAAGTGTGTAATCATCTCAGATGCCCATTTTCAGATTGGGTCTTTGAATTTTGTGGGCCTGATCTTTTAAAATTATTTTTATGTTCTAGATAGGAGTCTTTTGTCTGAGGGACAGTTGGCTAAGATATTTTACCAATTCATAGGTTTTCTTTTTCACTCTATTGGTGGTTTATTCTGACAAGCAAAAACTTTTTAATATGACAAGCTCCAAGTTGTAGATTTTGGCAACTAGTGAGCAAACTGTTGATCAAAAGGTTGAGAACAAGAAAGATCATTATCATAAGCTTGTATGCAGTACCTGTCAACTGTGTCTCCTGGCTGCTATCACAAATAATGCTCGAGATTATTTAGTTTAACAACTTTGAGATATAACACATGCATTTAAAGTGAACAATATGGTTTTTAAGTATACTCACAGATATGTGAAACTATCATCACAGTTAATTTTAGCACATTTTTAAACCAGATGCTTTCACAGGGTACCCAATCATGTGAGCAAAGTAGCAAGTCAATCACTGGTGGAACTATTTACTAGAAGCTTAGAATGCTTCCCCAAAGTGACAGTTGTTTGCATCTTCATTTTCACAAAATATAAACATCCTTCTTACCCTTTGGATAGTATTCACTTTTAAAATGACACTTTTATGTATATATCCTTTGAAGTCTTTTTACCTTAATTATTAAAATTATCAAATTTAAGATCTGCAGGCATAGTGTTTAATATATGCAAGTGTTTGTGTTTTACTATTTAAATCTTTGATAAATTTTGATTTTAGTTTAGTGCATAGTGATAGACATGGGTCATGATTTAGTTTTTGGCATATACAAATTTTTCCAGTACTGTTTATGACTGTCTTTCTTCCAGTGAACATGTTTGGCACCTTTGTCAAAGATAAGGAGGCTGAGTGTGTTCATAGCTGTTGCTGTATCCTCTAACTTATTTCATTGATCTTTAGGTCTTTTTTTTGCCAGTAACATGCTGATTTTATCACAGTAGCCTTGTAGTATAATTTCAAGTCAGAGATTGTGATGCCTCCTGTATCGTCTTTGTTGCCCAGAATTGCCTTTGTTTTCTAGGTCTATTCTGTCTCCAGATGAACTTTAGGAATGATTTCTCTAGATCTGTGAGGTATACTAATGGTATTGTGATTGGAATTGCATTAGATCTGTATAACAATTTTTGGAGAATGGCCATTTTCACAAAATTTGTTATTCCTATCCATGAACAAGGAATGTCTTTCCATTTCGTGAGATTCTCTTTATTTCTTTTTTCAGAGTACTGTAGTTTTAAATGTACAGATATTTTACTTCCTTTTAAAGATTGATCTCTAAGTATTTAATTTTTGGGGGATACTATTGTGAGGGGTGTGGTTTTATTTATCTTTCAGTGAGTTTTTTGCTTGTGTACAGGAATACTGTTGATTTTTGAACTTTGACTATGTATTCAGTAACATTAATGCATTTGATTATTAGATCTAGAAATTATTCAGTGGAGTTCTTGTGGTCTTCTATGTAGAGTATCATGTCATCTGCAAATAATGATAAATGAACTTCTTTATATCCTATCTATATTCTTTTTATTTCTCTCTCTTGTCTAATCGCTTTGGCTAATATTTCTAGAACTATATCGAATAGGAGTAGTGATAATGTGCATCCTTGTCTTTTTCCTTATTTTAGGTTGAATAATTCCAGTTTTTTCCATTTAGTAACATGTTGGATATTGTTTTTTTGTATATGGCTTTAATCAGATTGAGATAAAAACCATTATTCCAATTTTCTGTAGGGTTTTAATTATAAATGACTGTTGGACTGTATCAAAAGATTTTTCTGGATCTATTGAGATGATCATGTGATAATTGTCTATTGCTCTGTTGATATGGTGTATTATGTTTAATGAGTTACATATGTTGCACCATTACTGCATTCCTAGGATGAATTCCACTTGGTCATGTTGTATAACCTCTTGATGGTTTGCTGCATTCTATTTGCCAGTATTTTATTGAGGACTTCTACATCTATGTTCATTAAGAATATTGGCCTATAGTTCTCTTTTTCCATTGGGTCTTTCTCTGGTTTTGGTATTAGAGTAATACTTGCTTGCAGGAATGAGTTAGGGAGAATTGCTTCCCTTTCAATTTCATTAAAGAGTTTGAGAAGTGTTGGCATTAAGTCTTCCTTGAATTTCTTGTAGAATTCCATAGTGAGTGCATTGTGACCTGGCTTTTCTTTCTTTGTAAGGTTCTAATTGCATTTTCAATTTCATTGAACTTGGGTTATTCAGAAGTTTATATCTTCTTGATCCTGGTTTGGTAGTTTACACATTTCCAGAAATCTGTGCATTTCTTCTTTGTTATCAAATCTATGGGAGTATAGGTTTTTGAAGTGGGTATTGATGATCTTTTTCACCTTTTTCATCCCATATTGCATGAGTTTCAAGGTTTTTTTTTATTTTTTTGATTAGGTTGGCTAGAGGTTTGTCAGTTTAATTTATTCTTTTGAAGAACCAACTCTTCATTAATTCTTTGTATTGGTCCCTTAGTCTCAATTGAGTCATTTTGTGCTCTTATCTTTATAATTTCCTCCCTTCTTTGGGATTTGGGCTTGAATTTCTCTTCCTTTTCTAGAAGTTTGAGATGTAGCATCAGGTTGTTTATTTGTGTTTGTTCTGCTTTCCTGATTTGAGAATTCACCACAGTAAATTTCCATCTGAGGACTGCTGTCATTGTGTCCCACAAGTTCCAGTAAGTTGTATTCTCATTTTGGTTTGCTTTTAGATATTTTTTAATCTCTTCTTTAATTTCCTCTGTGACCCATTGTTTATTCAGGAAGTTTGTATTTAATTTCCATGTGTTTATGGAGTTTTTCAAGTTTCTTTTGTCATTAATTTTCAATTTTATTGCACTTTGGTCAGATGCTATGTATGGAGTAATTTTGACTCTTTTGAATTTACTTATGCATGTTCTACGGGCTAGTATATGGTCTATTTTAGAGAATGTCACATATGCAGCTGAGAAGAATGTATATTCTAATGTTGTTTGGTGGAACACTCTGTACATGTCTACTAAGGCCATTAGTACACATATTTCATTCAGTTTTGATATTTCTTTACTGATTTTTTTGTCTAGTTGATCTTTCTCTTTGTGACAATGGAGTTTTAAAGTCTGCCATTATAATTGTGTTATTGCTTATTTGATTTTTCATGTCTATTAATGTTTGTTTAATATAGCTGGGTGCTCCAATATTTAGTGCATATATATTTAAGATTGGTATCTCTTCCTTTTGAAGTTTTCCCCTAATTAGTATGTAGTGCCTTCTTTATGTATTTTGATCATTCTTGGTTTGAGGTTCACATTGTCTGCAAACAAAAATAACCACACGTGGAGAAAAAACAAACAAACATACATATAGACAAACCAAATGGCAAAACACAGATGAGTTAAAATAATAAATTTTTCTGGGTTATTTTTTCATGAATCATTGTTTTCCATCCTTTGACTTTCATTCCATGAATTTCCCTTTTAGTTAGATAGATTTCTCATATACAGCATATGGTTTGATTTTGTTTCTTGATCCATTCTATCAGTCTGTATCTTTTAATTGGTGAATTGATGCCGCTTAACTTACTGGTGAAAACTTACATGTTGACTTATTGTGTCATGTTATGTTTCATCTGTTGGTTCTTTACTTTCTCCCTCTGTTTGTTTGCTCTGCTCGGTGGTGTCTTTCTGTTGGTGTTCTTGACATTGCAGTCATTATTCTGTTTATCTAGAATATCTTTAAGTACTCTTTCTAGGGTTGGTGTGGTGGTTATGAAGTTCTTCTGTTTTTCTTTTTCACAGAAGTTTCTTTTTCTATAGAAATTTTAAAAGATAGTTTTTAGTGTACATCAACCTGGGTTGGAACTTGTTTTCTTTTAGGACTTCAAATATTTCACTCCATGTTCTTCTTGATTTGATTGCTTGTGTTGAGAAGTCTGCTGTGAGTCTAACCAGGTTTTCTTTATACGTTACCTGTTTCTTTTCTGTAACAGATTTTTGTATTCTGTTCTTGTGATGAATTTTGGCATCTTCATTATTATATGTTTGGGTGCAAATTTATTTTTTATGAATAATTGGAGTTCTATATGCTTCACTTATTTGTGTATCAGTTTCCTTTTCCATATTTTGGAAATTTTCTGTGCTTACATCTGTAAATAGTATTCTTTGTTTAAATTTTATTTAAAGAGAAAAAAAGCAAAACAGAAAAAGGGGTAGAAACAATACAGAATCTCAGAAAAAAAAGCAGTAAGAAATCACTAGTTGATAAATTACATATTGTCTTCTTAGACCTAGTTGTTAAAGTTACAAAATTAAAGCACACAAAGTGGACATTCAAACAGTGAGAATGCAAAGAAGTTCAATGATCCAATAACAACTTAGCAACATAGTTATGAATCCTACACACTTAAACATACATGCAGCCATATCCTCTAGAGCATTTTCTTTTCTTCTTTTTACTTTTTAAGTCCATTATCTGCTTTTTTATATCCTATTTCAGGTTTCTCAGTACCTTACTGACTTGTTTTGTGTTGTTATATACTTTTAATCACCTTATATAATTCTGTTGCCTTGTTTTTGAGTTTCTCCTCATCCATGATCCATGGATCAGCTTTGGTGGAGTTGAGAGATTTTTGGAGGTATTTTGTTACTTTTTTATCTACTTTTTTTTGTGAAGGTGGCAAAATACAGCAGAACAAGACAGAACAAACCCATGCGACCACACTGCAATAAAACTACCACAGAGCAGGTCACCAGACACAAGCAATGGGCTCAATAGTACAACCCATTTTGTTCACACTAGCTGTTCCCCCAATCAGGCAGAGGAAAATGGAAGGAAATATCGAACTTTAAAAAACAGAACATTGAACAAAGCAGTAACATTAATCAAAACTGAGCAAAACAGTAAAAATATTTGTCTTCAAAGAGATGGTAAAAGGAAATCCCCCTTACTTGCCATGCTGTATACATTCATCCTCCAAAAAATGCTCAGACCACCGGTGACTACTTGCTAATGGGGCCGGGGGGATATGGATCAATGTCTGATTCTTAGCCCATGCACCAGCAGGGCCCCAGCTGCTTACCGGCCAGTAGGCCGCCTGTTCTTCCAGCCCCCAAAGTTCCAACATGATGCAGAGCTTAGGAGTCACTGATAGTTCTCGCCCTGGTGTGCCAGTGGTTTGCCAGGCCACCAGCTGCTCACCCGGGCGGCGAGCAGGCCACCTGTTCTCCAGTGCCCAAAGTTCCAACATGATGCAGAGTTCAGGAATCACTGATTCCTGACACATATCCTACACATAGGAAACATCAGGGCTGCTTAACAGGGCGGCAAGCAGGCTGCCTGTTCTCCATTGCCCACAGTTCCAACATGATGCAGAGCTTAGGAGTCACTGATAGTCCTCGCCCTGGTGTGCCAGTGGCTTGCCAGGTCCCCAGCTGCTCACCAGGGTGGTGAGTAGGCCACCTGTTCTCCAGCGCCCAAAGTTGTAAATAGTATTCTTATATCATTTATGTTGACTGATTTTTTGTTTATAGCTATCAATTGTATATTGTTTGTTTTTCTGTCATCTTGAAACTATTGAATTGTTATTTCTTGATTCCTTATTATTTTAAAAATTGTTTCCTAATCACTAGCTGCAATCATGTCTTTGAATTCTGAAAGTCATTCTTCACATTCATTCAGGTGGTTTGTCATTTTCTTGTATTCTTCCAGAGCATCAGTATACAAAGTCCAAGTTGCTTCTTGAGGTAGTGTTGCCTGCTCAACCAGAAGGAAGTCTCCCTGGCTCAGTGGAGATCACTCAGTTAGGCTTTCCCTGGCCTTGTGCAGCTCCCTTAGGCTCCTGGGATAGCTGGGGACATTGGGAAGAAATTTTTGTGTTTCCCACAAAAATGGAGTATCAAGTCTTCCCAGCTGCCTGGGGTTATTGGACATATGTTTCAGACACTGTGCAGTGCACCAACCTTCCCTAGTTGGCTAGTTGGCTGGTGTTACTGAATGGACCTTTCCCAGTCCCTGTGTGGTGCATCTATGCTCCTCAGCTCTCTGAGGTTGCTGAATGGGCCTTTCCTGGTACCCACACAGCACATGGAGGCTCTCCAGTGGGATGAAGTTAATATCCATTCTTCTTTATTTGACTTTGTTTATGACTCTGTCCAGAAATTCTAACTAAAACAATTGACATTAAAAAGAAGCCAACTGGACCCAAACCTGCAACAATTGGCAGGAAAAAAAAATCCCAGATTGGCTCCTGTTCCCACCATTGACAAAGAGCCATGAATGGCAGGAAGGGGATCAAGATGGGTTCATGCTCAGAATTGAGGTCCAGATTGATTTCTGCTCCCTCCTTTGATGGAACTCAGGACTAGTGGAAAGCCAATGGTACAGTAGAACCCTGACTAGATTGCATACATTAGACAAGTAGGACTGGTGATGTGGAAAATGCTGAAGCAACAGTAAGAATATGAACCAACAGGTGGTAAATTAGATGAACCAGCTTTGTGTGTTGGGAAAAAGATACATAGAAGAAGTGAGCAAGATTGAGGCACCTTCTTTTCTTTTTTCTTTTTTTTTCTTTTCCCTATTCTTTTACTTTTTGTTTCTTCTCTCTTTTCTTTTTTCTTTTTTAAAAGACTGAAGAAAAGTCCAGCCATAGAAATTGAATCCCATTACCTAAATCCAAGGACAAACTCAGTACAAATACAGCTGCAATCTTGACTAAAGTACACATTCTGGAATCACTGTGATCAGACTTGGACCTGTCTCAGAGCTGTAGAAACTAGAGGACTATCACAACTTCTATTTTTCTCTGTCTGATTGATTTTATTCTTAGTAGTCTGCTGGATTAGTGTGTTTTGTTGTTGTTATTGTTGGTGGTGGTTTTGGTATTTTATTTTTTGCTATTGTTTTTGTTTGTGGTTTATCTGTTTTATTGTTTTAACTGTGATGCTTTTTATCATTTGGTTTTTCTATATGTATGTTTGTTTTCCCCCATGTGTGTTGTTTTTGTTTCCTGTTTTTTTTCTTTCCCTTGTGCTTTGTACCTTCTTTTCCCTCTTGTTCACAATTTAGATCTCTAAACTTTCCCTTTGTATTATTCCACTTCTACTCATCTAGTTCACTTCAATACTCCTAGACTTTCTCTTCCAATCCCTCTCTCCTCTATCCTACAATTACACAAAACTTGAAAGATCACACTATGACCACCAAATTTATCTTTACTATATTTAACCTCATCCACCTCTATCATACCTCTTATCTCTCTCAGTTGCTCCCATAATATGATAAAATCACTCTACTAAGTGGAAAATCACTGCATACAAGTTCCTGATATAAACTGGATTATATTATATAACTGTAGAACATGCCTTTACAGTTACATATATCAGGGAAATAGTTACCATAGCTTGCCAGTAGCCAGGCTGTTATTGATTCTATTCTTATTGCTAAATGTACTATTTTAACCAGGATGCAATACGTATTATTATCAGTTTTTCTCCCCTGTGTGACAACATTGAGATTTCAATGGGTGATAACCATCACCATAGTCCAATACCAAAGGAAAGAGCCTTAAACCAAACAGATAAAATCCCACATTCTTAATATACAGGGAAGGAAGTTTCATGGGATGGATGGAAAGACAAAGAACAACTTATATGTAGAAAATATCCAAGAAGAACAGATCACCTAAGAAAACCTTGAAACCAAGGATAAAGCTATGTAACATAATAAATCTACATACATCAATACAGAAAACAAAATAAAACAGAAAATTGCAGGAGAAGAAGCAAAATGCAATCTCAAATACCTACTCCACAAAGAAAAAGACTAGACCACAAAGAGAAAGAGGAAATCAGAATTGAAACACTGGAACTACCTGAAATGATAGTAGCACAAGTGACAAAACTTGAAAAAAGTCATAGAAAAAATAATATATAAGGTACAAAATGAAATGATTATCAAAATAAAAGACATTAAAACAGGCACAGAGAAAAAAATAGGAGAGCTTAGGAAAATGAAGGAATCCATGAAAGCCAAACATAGACAAGAACTGGAATCAATGAAAAAAGTCTAAAGAGAGAGTCAGGAGATAGGAGGCCCTGCCTGGCCACCGGGAAGTTAGTGGAACCCTGCATCAGGGGTAAGCTGCCTGGAACCTCCATCATGGGCCCGCCCTGCCACCAGGAACATCAAGGAAACCCGCCTCAGGCTTACACTGTCTGGAACATTCACTGTGGGCCTGCCCTGCCACCTAGCGAAAGCCTGCCCAAGACTGAAAACTGCCCTGGACTGCTTTTGCTGGGTCTGCCCTCCTACCCTAAAAATCAGAAGACCTTAGCAGGCTCCAGTTAGTATGAAAAACTTTGGAACTTTGCTCTCAGGTGACAAAAATTGCACTACAGCAGATTAACTGTATCAGTGTGGTGAGTATTCCCCTAAAATAGAGGTGTACAGTGGATAAACAGGGCCAGTAGTAAAAACCCCTCCAACTAACTGTAAGACTTTGATGAGTCTGAAAAGAGTGTGTGATCCCCTCCTACACATAGAAAACATCAGGCAGAGTGAAAATGACAAAGCAAAAAAGCAAAATGCAGTCTCAAACATATAGTTCACCAGAAGCAAGTATAGGAGACATTGAAATAGAAGACCCCAAACGTAACACACCGGGAATCTCTGAAAAGATAGAGAGTGAAATAAAAAAAACCCATCAGGCTATAGAGGAAATTAAATTAGAAGTACTCTCCCATGTAAAGAGAAATAACAACTTTATTAAAGGCGTTGTTGAATGCAGCTAAAGAAGAACTAGAGAAAAAAGTACATGAGCATGGGAAACTGATTGAAACTTAGAATGAACAATATAGAAAACAAACAGAATTCATGAAACAAACTCCAAGAGACATCCAAGAAACAAAAAAAATCTATTGAAAGCATGCAAAACTGCCTAAAGGGAAGCTGAGGATAGGATTTTGGACATTGAGGACAGGATCATAGTTAGTGATCAGGAAAGGATAGAACTTTTAAAAATAACAAAGCAGCATGAAATGACAATACAGAAGCTTCATGATGATGCCAAATGCAACAATATAAGAATAATGGGCATTAGTGAAGATGCAGGAGTCCAGGCAAATGACGACATACATAAATTATTTACAGAAATAATAGCAGAAAATTTCCCAAACATGGGGAAAGAATCTGATATGAAGATAAGTGACGCATATAGAACACCAAACAGTCACACTCAACATAAATCCATACCCAGACACATAATAATTAAGATCTCAGACATACAGCATAAAAACAGAATACTAAAAGCTGTCAGAGAAAAGATACAACTCATCTATCAAGGAAAGCTCAGTAGAATCATGGCAGACTTTTCAGCACAAACCTTCAAGTCAAGAAGTGCTTGGAGTGAGGTATTTCAAGCCATGAAAGAAAACAACCTTCAACCCAGACTGATGTACCCAGCAAAAATTTCATTCAAATTAATGGAGAAAAAAGATTCTTCCATGACAAAGAAAAACTGAAGAAATTCATGTCCACAAAACCAACCCTAGGAGGAGTACTGAATGACACACTAGACAGAGATAAAAATGATCGCAATCCCCAAAACAACAGCATAAAGAAACCACCAGGTATGATAAGCAATTAAATAAGGGGAAAAGCACAAAGCAAAAAACTGGAACATAACATGGCAAAGATGAGCCAGTACATATCAGTGATATCCATAAATATAAATGGCCTCAGTTCACCTATAAAAAGAAATAAGATTGACAGAATGGATCAAGAAACAGGATACCACAATATGCTGTATACAAGAAACACATCTCACCCAAAAGGAAACTCATAGATTAAAAGTCAAAGGCTGGAAAACTGTATTCCATGCAACAGGAACCCAGAAAAAAGCAGGGATAGCTATTCTATTTGCAGACAACATAAAATTCAAAGCAAAAATGATTAAAAGAGATAGAGAAGGTCACTACGTACTTGTTAGTGGAAAAATTAAAGAGGAAGAACTAACAATTAATAAATATATATGCACCAAATACAGGAGTACCTAACCGTACAAGACAGATACTAATGGACATGACAAACCAAATGCACAAGAACACAATTATAACAGGAGATCTTAAGAGCCCATTGTCACAAAGAGATAGACCTATTAGAAAAAAAGTCAGCAAAGAAATAACAGAACTGAATTATACCTGTGAGGAATTGGACTTAGTAGACGTTTACAGTGTTCCACTCAACCACATCAGAATATACATCCTTCTCAGCTGCACATGGGACATTCTCCAAAACAGAACATATATTATCCCATAAAACATTCTTAAGTAAATGCCAAGGTATTGAAATCATACCATGCATAATATCTGACCGTAGTGCACTGAAATTGCAAATTAATGGCAAAAGAAATTGTAAAACCTGCATAAATATATGGAAATTAAATAACACCCTTTTCAACAACCAGTGGGCTACAGATGAAATTAAAGAAGAAATAAAACAATACCTACAATTCAATGAAAATATAGAAAAAACATACTGTAAATTGTGGGATTCAATGAAATCGGTCTTAAGAGGGAAATATATAGCAATAAACTGTCATATCAAGAAAACAGAATGGGCACAAGTAAACAACCTAATGCTTCATCTCAACCTTCTAGAACAAGAAGATCAAGCTAAACCCAAAGCTTATAGAAGAGAGGAAATTTTAAAATTAGAGCAGAAATCAATGCAATTGAAACTAAAAAATCAATGCAAAGAATTAATGAATCAAAGAGCTGGTTTTTTGAGAAAATAAACAAAATTGACAAACTCTTAGCTAACCTTATCAAGAGAAAGAAAGAAAAAACCAAAATTCATGCAATAAGAACTGAAAAGGGGGAAATTACTACAGATCCCATGGAAGTTCAAGAGATCATGAATACACACTTTGAAAACCTCTACTCACATAGAGTGGAAAAAACAGAGGAAATGGACAGATTTCCAGAAACATATGAACTACAAAAGCTCAAACAAGAACATATAGCAATTTTAAACAACCCAATACCAGCTATTGAAATTGAAAATGTAATTAAAAACTTACCAACAAAGAAAAGCCCATGTCCTGATGGATTCACAGCTGAATTCTACAAGAAATTTAGACATGATTTGATGCCAATACCCCTTAAACTCTTCAATGAAATTGAGAAGAAAGCAATACTCCCTAAATCATTCCTGGAGGCAAGTATTACTCTGATACCAAAACCAGAGAAATATTCAACCAAAAAAGAGAACTGTAGGCCAATCTCACTAATAAACATTGATGCAAAGATTCTCAACAAAATACTGGCAAACAGAATGCAGCAAATCATCAAGAAGCTTATACATCATGACCAAGTGTGGTTCATTCCAGTAATGCTGCGATGCTTTAACATATGCAAATCAATAAATGTAATACACCTCATCAACAGAGCCAAAAACAAAAACCACATGGTCATCTCAACAGAATCAGAAAAAGCTTTCGACAAAGTCCAACACATGTTCATGATAAAACCCTTCAGAAACTCGGAATACACGATGTCTACCTCAACCTCATAAAGGTCATCTATGACAAACCAACAGCCAAAATTATAATAAATGGACAAAAACTGAAAGTTTTCACTTTAAAATCAGGAACAAGACAAGGATGTCCACTATCACCACTCCTTTTCAATATAGTTCTGGAAACACTAGCCAGGGAAATCAGACAAGAGAGAGAAATAAAAGGAGTAAAGATAGGAAAGGAAGAAGTTAAATTATCACTATTTGCAGATGACATTATACTCTATATAGAAGACCAAAAAATCTCCATTAAAAGACTACTAGAGGTAATAAACAAGTTCAGCAGTGTAGCTGGATACAAAGTCAATGCTCAAAAATCAATAGCATTCCTGTACACAAAGAAAAAACTCACTGAGAGAGAAATTATGGAAATATCGCCCTTTACAATAACATCTAAAAAATGAAATACTTAGGAATCATCCTAACTAAAAATGTAAAAGACCTATATGCTGAAAGTTATATTATGCTGAAAAAGGAGATTGAAGAGAATATTAGAAAATGGAAGGATATTCCTTGCTCTTGGTTAGGAAGAACCAACATTGTGAAAATGGCCATACTCCCAAAACTGTTATATGGATTTAATGCAATCGCAATCAAAATACCATTGACATACCTCACAGATCTAGATAAAACACTACTAACATTCTTTGGAAACAGAAGAATCCTAGAATATTAAAGGCAATTCTAGGCAACAAAAGCAAGGCAGGAGGCAGCTCAATTCCTGACTTGAAACAGTACTAAAAACTACAGTGATAAAATCAGCATGGTACTGGCAAAGAACTAGACCTGAGGATCAATGGAACAGATTAGAAGATGTAAGCACAACTACAAAGACACTCAGCCACCTGATATTTGACAAAGGGGTTAAATATGTCCAATGGAAGAAAGATAGTCTCTTTAATGAATGGTTTTGGAAAAATTGGCTCTCTACATGCTGAAGACTGAAACTAGATCCAAGCCTAACACCATGCACTAAACTAAAGCCTACATGGATCAAAGACCTAAATATTAAAACAGAAGCACTTAAGTCTACTAGAAGACAAGGTAGGTAGAAGTCTTGGAGTCATAGGGATAAGCAGAGAATGCATGAACAAAATCCAAACTGCACGGGAAACACTTCGAAGAATTAACAAGTGGAATCTCATATTGTTGAAAAGTTTCTGCACTTCAAAGGAAATCACCAACAGAGTGAAAAGAAAACCCACAGAGTGGGAAAGAATGTTAGCAATCAAGCCTTCAGACAAAGGATCTGTGTCCAGAACATATAAAGAATTGAAAAACACCAAGCCCCCAAATTCAAAGACCCTCTCCAAAAATGGGTATCTGTGATGAACACACAGTTCTCAGAGGAAGATATACAAATGGCAAATAAATACATGAAGAAATGTTCACCATCACTGGTCATTCGAGAAATGCAAATTAAAAGAACATTGAGATTTCACCTCACTCCAGAAAGAATAGCTTCCATCAAGAAATCAACTGATAACAAATGTTGGCAAGGCTGTGGGGAAAAAGGAACACTGTTCCACTGTTGGTGGGAATGTAGACTGGTACAACCATTATAGAAATCCATATGGAGAATTCTCAGAAGACTAGGATTGGAAACCCCATTCAATCCAGCTGTTCCCCTCCTGGGTATTTTCCCTGAAGAACTGAAAAGTTCATATCACAGTGATATACGTGCACCTATGTTCATAGCTGCACAATTTCTGATAGCTAAATCCTGGAAACAACCATGATGCCCATGAACCACAGAGTGGATGAAAAAGATGTGGCATTTTTATACAATGGAATATTACTCAGCTATAAAAAATGATGATCTTGAGGCCTTCATAGGTAAATGGAGACAACCTGAGACTATCCTTATTAGTGAAATAAATAAGAATCATATTTAGAAATATCATATTGTGTCTCTAGTGTAAAAAGTAAGTAAGAACTACAAGAGTAATAAAACCAAAATGTGTAATTGCTATTGTAAAAAAGAGAGGAAAAGAAAGGACTCTAAGGGATATCACTGCATGTATGTTTGATTGTGTAAAATAGATGACCATATTGCTGAATCTTTGTTGGACCTTTGAGCTGAACTGTTTGTAGTCTGACTGTTTGAATATTTACTATGTACCCTTTAACTTTGTAACTTGAACAACTAGATCCAGGATGACAGTATGTAATTTATAAACTACTGATTTCTTAGTGGGGCTTTTTCTCATTTTCCTTTTTCTTTCTTTCTTTTAGAATTCTGTATTATTACTACCTTTTTTTCTATTTTGCTTTTTTTCTTCTCTTTAAATAAAATTTTAAAAATGTATAATTGCTATTGTAAAAAAAGAGGAAATAGGAAGTGCTATAAAAGTTATAGCTATATGTATGTTTAGGTATGTGGGATTGATAACCATATTTCTAGGTTCTTGCTGGATTGTTGAACAGATCTGTTTGCACTCTCACTGCTTGAGTGTCCACTTTTTGTGCTTTAATTTGTAACTTGAAAAACTATTTCTAAAAGAGCAATAATTCATCAACTAATGATTTCTTACTATTTATCTTCTTTTCTTAAAATTCTGTAATATTTCTATCATTTTTCTGTTTTTTTCTCTTTAAATAAAAAAAAAATACAGTTGAAAAAAAAGAAAAGAAAGCCAGGAGATTAAAAATTCTATTGAAGTAAGTGCAACAGTTTGAATGAAGGCAAGGATAGAATATCACACCTAAAAGACAGGAATGTGACTAGTGACCAGGAAAACAAATATATCTTAAAGTAGCAAGGGATCATGACTGATCAATCCAACAGTCATAAGACAAAGCAAAGAAAAACAATGTAAGAATGCTTGAAGTCAGTAAGAAAGCTGGAGGCAGCACAAAAGTCATTAAAAACCTTTCCATATCAGTTATGGCAGAAAATGTCCCAAACATGGATAAAGAATTTTATATACAAATATATTAAGCATATACAACTCCAAATAATCATTAACAAAATGAATTTACACCAAGGCCCATAATAATCAAGATTCTAAAATTCTATATGAATAATAAGATATTGAAAACAGCTAGAAAAAAAAAAAAGAAAGCAACCACCTGTACCACCTGTAAAGGAAATCCCATCACAGTCACAGCAGACTTCTCAACACAAAGTCTAAAATCAAGGAAGGCATGGACTGGGCTATTTTAAGCCATAAAATTGAACCCTCTGTAACCCATATTGATGTACTCTACAAAATTATCTTTCAAATTAAAGAGAGACATAAGATACTTCCATGACAAAGAACAACTGAAAAAATTCATGACCATGAACTCAGCTCTAAAAAATGATCTAAAGGTTATTTAGAAAGAGATAATGAAGACCAAAACAGCAACAGAAAGAAACTACTGATCAGGGAAATCAGTTAAAAAGAGGAGAAAAACAGAGATTCAACAACAGGAAAATAACTTGAAAGAGATAAGCAGATATGTATCAGTTATAATCATCAATGTAAATGGTCTTAACTCACCAACCAAAAGAAACAGACTAGCAGAATGGATCAAGAAACAAAATCCAGCAATACCCTGCATTCAAAAAAAATTTTACCACAAAAGAAAGTCATAGTCTAAAAGTCAAAGAACAAAAAGCAATAATTCATGTCAGAGGAAACCAGAAAAAAGTAAGAGTAGTTATTCTACTACAGTATAAACTTTAAGCCAAAACTGATCAAAAGAGACAAGGAGGGTCATTATACACTTGTTAAGGTAAATCCCTAAGAAGAGTGGAATAAATATTATAAATATATGCACCAAACACTGGTGCACCCATGTATGTAAAACAAATATTGACAGACATGAATAACCAAATAAGCAGTAACACCGTTGTTGTGGAGGAACTTAATATTCCATTCTCATAAATAGATAGATGGACTAGACAAAAAGTCAACAAACAAATATCAGAATTAGGCCTTGGCTGGGCATGGTGGCTCATGCCTGTAATACCAGCACTTGGGAGGCTGAGGCAGGAGGATTGTTGTGAGTTCGAGACCAGCCTGGGCTACAAAGTGAGCTCAAGTCCGCCTGAACTGCATAGCGAGACCCTGTCTCAAAGACACACACACACACACACACACACACACACACACACACACAAAATAAAGAATTAGGCCTCACCCAGCATCCCCAAATGGCTGGGGAGCATTGGTATGTCATTTCCGGTCCTAATTGGTACCTGCCCAGTGATCCTGAGTGGCAAGGGAACCTCCTGAGCTGAGTGGCACCAGCAGAAGGCCTGCACAGCAAACTCAACCTAGCTGTGCAACCTCAGCATCTCACTCAGAACCTGATAGGGTCCCACCCAGAATCCCACATGCTGTGGGTGTGCCTCACACAGCAACCCAAGTGTCAGGGAAACTTCCTGCACTGAATGGTATCAGCAGTAGGCCAACAAAGCAAAATCCACCTACCCTTGAAACCTTGGCACCTCACTTGGAATGTGTTAGGACTCCACCCAGAGAATACAGGCAGATTGGTAGCTTTGGTGTGGCATGAGCTACAGGCTTGCACAACATATTCCATCCAGCTGTTCAGCCTTGGTACATCAATAAGAACCTGGTAGTGTCCTACCCAGAAATCACAAGCAACCAGGGAGTTTCAGAGTGCCACTTGGGGAGTGCTGAAGGCCCACCCAACATATTCTCCCCATTTTAGGAGCTTGTGAGTGTGACTAGGGAGATGGAAAGGCCTGCTTAATGACCCCCAATCAACTGAGGCAACTCCCTGCAGTACAGACAGGCTTCCTCAACCCAGGAAGCAACAGAGCTCTCACATTTGGATTCACTAGGGGAATACAGGGAAATGACAAATCAAAAAAGCAATCTCAAACCTGCAGCCAACCCCTAAGAAGCATGGACATAGAAGAAAGTTTAAGCCATATATCTGAAACTTCTGAAATGATAACTAACCTAAAGAAATAACTCCATGAAGCTATAAAGGAACTCAGATCAGAAATAATTTCCCAGGAAAAAAATGATAAATTTAATAAAAAGTGCTGAACATATGAAAAGAAGACATAGTTTAAATAATTCCGTAGCACTGAAAAAAGATGGAAACCTTGAATGAACAACATAAACACAATACACATAACAGATTCAAAGAGATATACAGGAAATCAAAAAATCCATTGAAAGCAGGCAAAATTGTCTCAGTGAATGTGAAGATAGACTTTCAGACCTTGAAGACAAGAATATAGCTACTGAACAAGAAAGACATCTTTTAAAAATAATTAGTTCACTGTTGTAAGCACCTGCATGGTCAGCATGAAGTCAAGAGTATGATCTGTGGTACCAAATCAATAAATAAAAATAAACAAGAAAAAAAATCAGGAAATAGCAATTAAACAGTTGCAAAATGGTGCAAAAATAATATAAGATTGATAGGTTTAAGCAAAAAACGTGACAACACTAATGATATAAAAGACTATTTACAGAAGTAATGGATGAAAATTTCACAAACATGGGAAAGGAAACTGACATACATATAAATGAAGCATAGAGAACTCCAATTAGCTTTCACAAAACTAATCTACACATAGACACATAAGAATCAATATCCCAGAATTTCAACACAAGTAAAGAATAGTAGAAGCTGTTAGATAAAAGAGACTGATTACCTATAAAGGAAAGCCCATCAGAATCACAGCAGACTTCTCAACACATAAATGTCAAGAAGAGGATGGAGTGAGGTATTTTAAATCCTAAAGGAAAACGTCTTCCAACCCTGTTTGATGTACCTTGCAAAACTATTCTTCAAAATTGATTGAGAAATAAGTTACTTCCATAAAAAAAGAACAGTAGAATTTCATGACCACCAAATCAACCCTCCAGAGAATACTGAAAGATATTATTCTAGGTAGACATAAAAATAACTATGACTTCAAGAAAACCAACAAAATAAAAACACTAAGCAAGACAAACAATTAAACAGAAAGAAAAGGTAAAGAACCAAGAGTAAAAAGGTAACATGACAAAAATAAGTATATATATATATATATATATATATATCCGTTATAAACATTAATATAAAGGGCCTCAATTCACCAATTAAAAGAAACAGACTAACAGAATGGATCAAGAAACAACACCCACCCTTTTCTGTACACAAGAAACTCATCTGACTCAAAAGGTAATTCATATACTTAAAGCCAAAGGATAGAAAACAATACTTCATAAAAGAGGAGCACCCAAAAAAGCAGAGGTAGATATTCTGCTTGCAGACAATGTGAATTTCAAACCACGAAGGATCAGAAAAGATAAAAAAAGGTCAGTAAATACTTATTAGGGGAAAAATTCAAGAGGAAGAGATAACAATCCTAAATACATATGCACCAAATATGAGAACACTTGGCTGTATGAAAGAAATATTAACAGAAATTAAAAATAAAATAAGGAATAACAAGTATAACAAGAGACCTTAACACCTCTTTGACACAAAGAAACAGATAAACTAGTCAGAAAATCAGCAAAGAAATAACAGAATTGAATGAAATATATGAACAAATGGACTTAGTAGACATGTACAGAGTGTTCCACCAAACAACATTGGAACGTATATTCTTATCAGCTTCACATGGGACATTCTCTAAAATAGACTGTATATGAGCCCATAGAACATGTTTAAGTAAATGCAAAAGAATCAAAATTACCCCATGCATAATATCTGATCATAGTGCCATGAAACTAGAAATTAATGACAAATGAAACTGCAAAAACTCCATAAACAATTGGAAATTAAATAATATCCTCCTGAACAATCAATAGGTCACAGAGGAAATTAAAGAAGTAATTAAAAAATACATATAAGCAAATGAAAACACAAATACAACTTACTGGAACCTGTGGGATGAAAGGAAAGCATTCATCAGAGGGAAATTTATTGCAATGAAAACATAACAAACACAAATAAACAAACTGATGCTACAACTCAAACTTCTAGAAAAGAAAGACAAAGTCAAGCCCAAAATATAAAGAAGGGAAGATATTATAAAGATCTGAGCACATATCAACACAATAGAGACTAAAAAAAGCCTCAAAGAATTAAAAAATCAAAGAGTTATTTCTTGGAAAGAATAAATAAAATTAAAAATCCCTTAGCCACCCTTGTTCAAAAAAAGAAACAAAAAACTTCAATTCACGAACTAAGGAATGAAAAGGGCAAGATCATACCAGACCCTGTGGAAATGTAGAAGATCACCAATACCCACTTCAAAAAACTTTACTCTCATAGATTTGATAACACAGAAGTAATGCACAGATTGCTAAACAGATATGAGTGACCAAAGATGGATCAAGAAGATATAAACTTCTGAATAAACCCAAGTTCAATTAATGAAATTGAAAATGCAATTAGAATCTTGCAAATGAAGAAAAGCTCAGGTCCTGATGAATGCACTGTGGAAATCTACAAGGAATTCAAGGAAGACTTAATGCCAACACTCCTCAAACCCTTCAATGAAATTGAAAGAAAACCAAATCTCCTTAACTCATTCCTGGAAGCATGAATTACCCTGACACCAAAACCAGAGAGAGACCCAAGGAAAAAAGAGAACTATAGGCTAATCTCCCTGATGAATATCCATGCAAACATCCTCAATAAAATACTGGGAAACAGAATACAGCAAGTCATCAAGAAGGTTATACACTATGACCAAGTTCGTTTCATCCCAGTTTTTCAGGGATGGTTCAACATGTGCAAAATAATAAATGTAATACACCATATCAATAGAGTCAAAGATAAGAATCACATGATCATTTCAATAGATGGAGAAAAACCTACAACTTATACTAAAACTCAAAGTTCTAGAAAAGAATAAATCAAACCCAAAATAAGTATGAGAAAGAAAATTATGAAGATAAGAGGAGAAACTAATATAAATGAGACAAAACAAACAGTAAAAAGAATCGATGAACCAAAAAGTTGATTCTTTGAAAGAAGTAATAAATTTGATAAACCATTAGTCAACCTCATCCAAAAGATGAAAGAAAAAATACAAATTCAAACAATTAAGAATGAAAAGGGAGAAATCACAACAGATTCTAAAGAAATTCAGATCAACAATACCTACTACAAGAACCTATATATAATAAAATGGGAAACAGAGAAGAAATGTATAGATATCTATACACAACCCAATTGCCAAAACTAAATGAAGAAGAAATTAAAAAATCGAAATAACCTGATATCAGCCAAAGAAATTGAAAATGTAATTTAAAATTTTCCTTGGTACATTTAAAAGAACAATGTGTGTGGCCATTGTTTGATTGATCTCATTTGCGTCTAGATTTTGTAACCTGAGCAAGTTCTGAGATAAAAATATGTAATATATTAACTAGTGTTAATTCCCTGTTTTTTTCTTTTTTGAAATTTTGTGTTATTACTATTCTTTTTTTTTTGTTTCCTGCTTAAAAATAAAAAAAAAAAATCCAAGGACCTGACTGATTCACTGTTGATCTGTAGAAGAAATTTAGAGAACAAATAGTGTGACTAATGATGAAACTCATTAAGGAAATGGAAAGAGAAGCAATACTTCCAAAATCGTTTCTGGTGGCAAGTATTACCCTGATTCTAAAACCAGAGAAAAATTTAATCAAAAAAGAAAATTTCAGGTGAATCTCTCTAATGAACATAGATACACAAATCCTCAGTAAGAAACCAGTGAACAGAATGCAACATATCATCAAGAAGATTATATACCATGACCAAGTTGGGTTCATACCATGGATGGAGGGATGATTCAACATATGCAAATCAATAAATGTAATGCAACCTATTAACAGAAACAAATATAAAAATCACATGATCATCTCAATAGATCCAGAAAAAGCATTTGAAAATTCCAACATCAATTCATGATTAAAAAAAAAAACCTTACAGAATATTGGAATAGAGGGTCTTTATTTGAAACTGAGAAAAACCATCTATGGCAATCCACAGGTAACACCATACTAAATTGTCAAAAACTGAAAGCTTTCATTATAAAATCAGGAACAATACAAGGATGTCCACTATCACCTCTCTTATTCCATATAGTTCCGGAAACGTTAGTCAAACTGATTAGATAAGAGCAAGAAGGAAAAGAAATAACGATAGGAATGAGAGAGGTTAAATTATCATTATTTGCAGATGACATGATATTCTATGTAGAAGATCCCAAAAGCTCTATCAAAAGATTCTAGATTTAATAACTAAATTCAGGGTGTAGCTGGATCCAAAGTCAACACTCAAAAATCAATGGCATTCCTGTACACGAACAAAAAACGCAAGAGAGAGAAATTGGGGAAACCATGCCTTTTAAGATAGCATTCAAGTAAATGAAATACTTAGGAATCAATCCTACATAAGAAAAAGAGCTATACCTTGAAAACTACACTACTCTGAATAAGGAGATCAAAGAAGACATTAGAAAATGGAAAGATATCCCTTGCTCATGGATAGGAAGATCCAACATAGTTAAAATGGCTATAGTCTAAAAGTCATTATGCAGATTAAATGCAACCATGATCAAAATACCAGCAGCATACCTCACAGATCTAGACAAAAGATTCTGAAATTTCATTTGGAACCAGAAAAGACAGGATAGCAAAAGAAATTCTAGATAACAAAGGAGACGTCATAATCCCTGAACTGAAATTACACTACTAATCTACTGTGATACTATCAGCCTAGTATTGGAAAAAAACCAGACTTGATGATCACTGTAACAGAACAGAAGATGAAGAAACAACTACAAATCCACTAAACCATCTGATCTTTGACAGAGCAGCCAAATGTGTTTACTGGAACAAAGAGAGTTTCTTCAATAAACATTGCTGGAAAAACTGGCTTCCACATGCCAAAGACTAAAACTAGAACCATGTCTATCACTACACACTAAACTTATGTCAAAATGGATCAACTATCTAAACATTAAAACAGAAACACTAAATATACTAAAAGAGAAAATAATTAAACATCTTGAAGACATAAGTTTCGTCAGAGACTTCATGAATAAAACCTAGACTGCATGGGAAATACAACAAAGAATCAACACATGGGATCTCACCTTATTAAAAAGCTTTCACAAAAAAAAAGAAATCACTAACAAACTGAAAAGGCAACTCACAGAGTTGGAAAAATTATAGCCAGTTTCCTCTCAGACAAAAGACTTTTATCTCAAACACATAAAAATTTTTAAAAAGTCAGGTCCCCAAAAGTCAAGGACCCAAAAATGGGGATCTGAATACACATTTCTCAGATGAAAAAATACAAATGGCAAATAAATATATGAAAAAAAATGCTCAACATTATTGGTCATTCAAGAAATGCAAATTAAAACAACACTGAGATTTTATTTCATTCCAGAAAGATGGCTATCGTCAGGAAATCAACCAATAACAAATGCTGGAGGGCTGGTAGGAAAAAGGAACCCTTCTGTACTGTTGGTGGGAGTGTAGACTGGTGCAGCCACCATGGAAATCATTGTGGAGATTCCTCAAAAAATTCGAATTAGAGGACCCATTAGACCCAGCTATTCCCCTTTCTGGATATTTTCCCAGAAGAATTAAAAACAGCACACCACAGAGATACATGTGCACCAGTGTTGTAGCAGCACGATTTGTAATAGCTTAATCCTGGAAATAGCACAAATGCCCATCAACTGAGGAGTGGATAAAAAGCTGTACTTTTTTACACATTGGAATATTATTTAGCCATAAATAAGGATAAAGTTGAGCCTTTTATAAGTAAATGTCTGCAACTCGAGACCATACTCATATATCAAATAAATCAGATCTACATATGAAAACATTGTATTGTCTCAGTACTGTGAAAATCTTAAAGCACAAACAGATCCAAATTGTACAAGATATTGCACATATGGAGCAAACTCTTCAAAATAAAGAAAAACTCTGATAGGGAAAAGGAGAAAATACACATATACAGTAGATCATTAAGATAGTTATACAGCTGGCTTCTATTGGTTCTTTGATGAGAAAGTTTTGTGCTGGCAATTTTTTGGACAAAGCTTCATGCCTATATCTTGTGCTCTGAACAACTACTGTGAAAATAACAATAAAGTGGTCATTTAAGCAAGATGAAATAAGAATATATATATATATATATATATATATATATATATATATATATGGAGTAACTGGATATGTAAAGGAAGTACTAATAGTCTTAAAGGGAGGGATAGGCTCCCATACAATCATCAGCAATGAACAGATAATCAACAAATAGAAAGTCAACAAACAACAGAATTAAATTATGCCCTATATCAAAATAGATCTAAGAGGTTTGCAGAACATCTCATCCAACAGCTTTCAAATACACCTTTTTTCTTTTCATCAGCATACTGAACGTTCCCCAGGAACGTTCATATTGTAGGCCAAAAAAAAGTCTCAACAAATTTTAAAACCTGAACCTAAAGAAATATCTTTGCTTTAATTACAATGCAATAAAGGTAGAAATCAGTGACAAGAAAAAAATTGGAAACAATACAAACACATGGAAATGAAACAAATTTAATTTTGAATAACCAATGGATCAAGAAACCAGGAAGAAAAATTTAAAAATTTCTTGAAAGTAAAGTGGAGATACATCATACTGAAACCAATAGAATACAGCAAAAGCAGTACTAAAATGAAAATATATAGCAATCAATGCCCACGTCCAAAAAAGTAGAAAGATCTGAGATAAGAAGACTATCACTGCATCTCAAGAAAGTAGCAAAGCAAGAACATGCTAAACTCTAAATTAATACATAGTAAAGACATTAAAGAACAGAGAAGAAATTAAAAAATAGAGACTCATAAAGCAGTGTGAAAGAGCAAGGAAATAAAAACCTGGTTCTTTCAAAAGCAAGCCTTTGCTGTGAAAAGGAGAGAGAAGACTCAAAAGCAGAGGTGAAAAGGGAATATTACAACTGGCATCACAGAAGTACAAAAGGTCGTTAGAGATTATTAGGAATTACTATGTGAATTTGTTATTCTCAAAGAAGTAGTTAACTTCTTAGACACAAACACTCTACTAAGACAGAATCACGAGGAAATAGAAAGCATGAGCAGACCAATCACAAGTAATGAGATTGAATCAGGAATAGAAATTCTTCCATCAAAGAAGTCCTACTACCAACAGGGTTTGTTTGCTTGTTTGTTTGTTTGTGAATTTAACCAAATATTTCAAAAAGAATAAACACTAATTATCCTTAAATTATACTTATTCTTAATCTTATAATTCTTATTCTTATTATTTTGGTACCAGGAATCAAACTCAGGACACTGTGATTGCCAGGAAGGCTCTTATGCCACTGAGCTATATCCCCAGCCCCTCCTTAAACATTAAAAAAGAGAAGGGTATTGAATTCTCCCAAACAAATGCTATGATACCTGGATTACCCTGAGATTAAAACCGTGTAAGGATTCAACAAAAAAGAGCAAATTACAAGCTAATATCATTGACGAACATATGCACAGTATCACTATCAGGGAAATGCAAATCAAAACCACAGTGAAATATCACCTTACCTAATCTTACTGCAGTCTCACCTCACCTTACATTTAGTCTCAAAAAGAGTAAAGATAACAAGTGCTTGCAAGGAGGTAGAGAAAATGGAGCACTTGCACACCATTAATGTAAATTTACAGCCATGACTGAAAATAGTATAAAAGTTCCCCAAAACATTAAAAATAGAGCTATGTATGATCCTCAAATCTCACGGCTTGGTATATATTCAAAGGAAATGAAACCAATATGTTAGAGATACATCTGTGCTCCCATGTTCATCATGCCATGACTTTCACAATTTCCAATAAATGGAAGCAACCTAAGTACTTATCAATTGATAATGGATAAAGGATTTGGGGTACATATACATAATGGAATATTATTTAGGCAAAAACAAAGTATGAAATATTGCCATTTGTGACAACATGGATAGAAATGGCAATCAATATGTTAAGTGAAATAAGTCAAGTACAGAATGACCAGTACCTCATGATCTTACTCATATATAGAATCTTAGAATTTACTTCTATATGAATTAGGTCGAGGAGTCCCTTACTGTCAACACTTTTCCTGACCCCCCCCCCAAAAGGAGAATGCCATCAAAGGAACAGAAAATAATTTGATCTCATAAATTGAGAGTAGAATGTCAGTTAAGAGATGCTGGTGATAGTGTGGGGAGAGGGGATGGGGAAAGTTTGATGAAAGAGTACTAAGATGCAGTTAGAAGCAAGAATTTCTGTGGTATTATTGCATAGCATGGTGACTATAGATAATAGTTTGTACTGTACATTTCAGGAAGCTACAAAAGGATTTTGAAAGTTTTCCTAAAAAATGATAAATGTTTGAGAACATAAGTGTGTTTAACCTTGCATGAACAATATAAAATATAAATATGTATTGAACATTACATGTTACCCATTAATATGTGCAACTTATGTTTTTGTGTATCAGTTAAAGAACAGAAACAGATCCTTCAAATTAGCAGAAGAAACACTGGGCTTAAGAAGGCTGGAAATTTTTCTTCTCTTTTTTCCCCTCCCCTCCCTTTTCATCTCCATTTTTATCCAGTGGTATGAAGAATCATGAGGAATATAGAGTATAGACTATAATATAAAGAATATAAACTGTAGAATATAAGTTGTAGAATATACACAATATAAGATGGATATATGAGCGCTATGTGAGGCAATCAGTGATTCTGTTACTCTTAGACACTTCTATATGATGAATGATTAATTTATGTTAAGCCCTGGGCACCTGACTTTGCATAAAAAGATTTCTGGAAAATTAGAGAGTCATGGTTTAGTGCCTAGAGCTTGGTCCCATCCTTAGAGACACTGGTTTAGTTGATATGACACATAGCCTTCCATCAGCATTATTTATTTATTTATTTATTTATTTATTTATATTTTTTGGTGCCCATCAGACCCTTTAAAAGCCAGACCCCTTCCCTAGCTGATGATAACAGGCTGCCAAGGTTGAAACCACTGTAAAGAAAAACATTTCCACTACTTCTAAGTGTATTCTCTGAGCAGTGAAGTGAACGAGTACTCCTTGTTGTCCCTGTGAAAATAGTTCCTAATTGAAAGCAAGGAAAATACCATCCAAGGAGCAGATCTTGACTGAGTTGGCAATACACGGTGCATTTAGAATTCTTCGCAGAGAAACGTCTTTCAGAACATGTACCTGGCCAAATATCTGGAGCATCCTGTCCACACTGACACAGATCACAAATTAGTCTTGTTGGAACTTTTAAATGTTCTAGCAGCCACAGTAAAAGAGTAAATAGAAAGAAATGAAGTTAATTTTAATAATATCTCTTATTTAGTTCAATGTACTCAAAATATCATTTCAGCATGTTATCATTTAGACCAATTATTAAGGTATTTTCACTTTTAGGTAGTAAGTCTTCAAAATCTAATGCATGTTTTACACATGCAGTATATTTCAGTTCAGAGCATCCATGTATCATGTGCTCAGTAGTCACATGTATCTAGTAGCTGCCATATTTGACAGTGCTAGTGCAGTATGATGGTATTTATTTATTAGTATTGGATATTGAATATGAGTGCTATCTAAGGAGATAACTTTCTAGCATAAAACTTATTTCCCTCTGGAAACACATAGATTATATCAGGTAATGAAATATTTAATGTCTTCTAAAATTCCAAGTATTTGTGCTAGGTTAAACATAATCTTCCCATACCTGAGTGGTTCATTGGGTGTTAATTGAAATGTTATCTTTGTCCTTCAGAATCAGTTCTCTAGAGATAGGAGAGTATGAATTCAGTCTGGTAGATGGAAAATCAAATGTAATGTAGCAAAATCAAGAGGTTCTAAGACCTGGAAAATGAGGTCAACATCTAGGTAAAATAATTGGGACTTTTTTCCCTGTAACTCATTTTAATGGGTGAAATGTATGACTCTAGTGGCTATATAAGACAACCATGCCTCTTTACAGGTCTCCTAGCATCCATTCCTTGCCTAAAAGAAAGAAAAGTCCAGAGCCAACTGGTCAGATTTCAGGGCCAGAATTAGTCTACATTATGCCATTTACAGGTGAAAGATATTCCTTGGGTACCGATGGTTAAGCTTTTTATACCATTGATCTTATAATTCCAAAAGTTGAGTATTGGCAGTGAAAAGAAATACATGTGTAAGATAATTATAGGCAATCAATGTAAGAAATATAAGGAAAGGTCTTATACCCTGATTTTAAACATTGAAACTACCTCAAACTTTAAAGCAGATAAAAAGGTCCTTCTACATCAAAGACCAGGTAACTGGAGTTCCACAGTCTGACTGATGGAAATAGTAAAACTTTGTTCTCTCAGTAAGCATTATCTTTGGGAATACTGAGGGGAGAAATGGATTATTTCTGTAGGGAATAAAGTATTTCTTGGCCCCTGACCCAACATTCTAAAATGTCATGAAGCTACGTGGGGCTTTAATTACACGATGTTCCTCCACAATGTAATAACAGATCCTTTCCAAATATCAATTTGAAGGAAATATTTTTTTCAAATGTGTCCATTTAAAGTGAAACATTTTCAAAAAATTTTTGATAATCCATGTTCTAGGCCCTGATGAACTCTTACTAGTTGACTTTGGGTAAGTTCCATCATTTTTCCCCAGGAAAAAGAATAGTGGCTCTGAGCATAAATATTATTAAACACTAATGGAATTTTAACCCCAGAGTTATTTCCTTTGTGATCCATAAGTTTCAGGGCAGTTGCCTCTCTGTGGCTTATGAGTATGACTACAGTGCTGGAAGCTGTAAGATTGGCCCAGCACTTTCTCTGCCTCCCCACCAGAAACCACCTCCTGTGTATGAGCTTCTGCCTCTTCACTGCAGGGAGAGGTTACCAGATATGTTTCTTTCCTCAGTTTGCAGGATCTTTAGTATTTAGTTGCATCTTTAAAGTGCTCAAGTTGAGGGCCAGGAGAGCTTAGTCATTAAACATTGAGGCTTTGGCACCAGATAATTTTGGCTTAAATCTCAGTCCTGCCTCTTGCTATGTAATCACAAGACAGTTTCTTTATCTTACCAGTCTCAGCTTTCTTTTCTACATAATGGATATAATTACAGTAACTGCTGCATAGCATCACTGTGAGGAATAAAAGTGATCACATGAGTATGACACTGTGTCTATCCATGGCACTATCATTCTCTGCTTGTTCTCATAATAATCTCACTTATCTTCCATGCTCCAACAACACTGACATATAGGCTATTTCCTCAACACAAATGTAATTCTTAATAGTGCCAGGCCTTTGCCAGGATTTTTTCTTTTGTCACCAGCATTTTTCCTAGTTCCTTCACCAAGTCAATGCATTCTTATACATTAGGTCTCATCAGGGGAGGCTGCAAGTTTTATGGGGCCTGAAAATTAGCAATTTTGTTGGATACAGACTTGAAAAACAACAAAATATAAATTCAAAATTAGGTATAAAATGAAAGAATATGAATTCAGAATTCAAATAAAATCACAACAAATTACAAAAGGTTCAAGTCCTTTCTTTCAGTGATCTTTTCAGGCAATGGGACAGAAACATTGACAAGATATCCTTTCCAATTGCATCCTGACTTTTACATCCTATCTGGGATATGCTAACTCCCAGTATTCACGGTTATCCCTAAAATTTAAATGTATAAGCTTCAGGGTAAATTCACCACTGATTTCAAATTTCAGATCACGTTCTGTGTGAATAGTCTCTGAACCTCCAAGAGTAGACATGGTTTTTTATTTGTGCCTGAATGATCTCCTGGATATATCCCTATTATAGCTCTTACCCTTCTACATTGAAATCACTACGTTTCCTATCTCTACAAAAAGACTGAGTTTTTGAGGTACAGAAGCAGACTGTTCACCTGTCTACCTTTTGTGCCTAGTTCAGTACCTGGCATATAGGGGAGATGCTCTTTAAATATCTGTTGTTGTACTAAGTAATAAATATCTCTTTTGATCTTCTAACCTCTGAAATCCCTAAAGCTTCAGAGCTGAGAATTCTCCTTGGTCATTCGCAATGCCCACAGTTCCACAATTTTAATCCTGAAACACTAAGAAAACCCTACTAGTAGGTATTATCTCAGGATAATTGGGTATAATTGTATCTATTCGTTGAATGACTTCTTAGAGAGGACTTCTTAGCCAAGGGCATATAATACAAAAGGAGATAGCATAAACCATGGATGCTTTCATTTCTGGAAATAGGGGGTAAGGAACTTTCACATTCTTCCCCAGTTTATCAGCTCAGTTAGGTCTTTATGTGTCTCATATGTCAATGAGAGACACTATAGGTGGCCCAGAAAATGGACATTTCCTCCATTTTGCTGCTGGTAGTACCCTAACGTTGCAGGTGTTCTTTCGTCCAAATACTCACAAATGATAGTCCTTTTTCCAGATCTAGGAAGTAAATATTACACAGTCAAACGAAGCAGTGACAATTTTATCCTTCTTGCCAGAGGCAGCTTCAGGGTCTGGGATGTGATTGAAACCTGGCCAATAAAATTTTTCTGGAAATTATGGATGGCTTGTAAGAAATATTTTCCTCCTGAAATGAAAAACATACCCAGAGGGAAACGCAAATTGCAGTTTGGGATTCTATTTTGGGTATGTGGAAGCTGGAGTTTAGGTTGCTGTTTTGCAATCGTAAGGAGATAAGCAGGAAAGTGAAGCAACAGGTGGCAGATAACAGGTCAAGGTGGGGAACTGAAAATTGTGTAGATTTACTTTGACATTTTTATGGTTGTTATGATAACAACATACAGTTATGAATGTTTTGAAACTGCCAAAGCATTTTGCCCTGATGACATAACTATTTCCCCCCTTTTTGGCAGTGCTGGAAAATCAAACTCAGTGCCTTGCACATGCTAGGTAAGCATCTTATCACTGACTCATACCTCAGTCTAGTAACACGCCCACAGTACACTTTTAACCAACAAATATATTTTCATTTCTTCAATTAAGCTAGAAATTAGAGGAACCAAGTGACTTGTGTATGAATCAACTCACTGGGTCTTTTTGTTGGTTTTTAAAGAATACATTGTAAATACACAGGAGAAACTATTTTAGCAAAAACAAAACAAAACAAATAAAAACCTTCCTAGGGTAGTTGTTCTCAATAGTTTCAATTACAGAAAAACATCTTTTAAGGTCTCTCCCCACAGACTAGTTATTGAATTTTAATTTTTAATATTTGTTTGTGGTGGAAGCTGGAAGGAGAATAAGAAAATTACTTTGACTCCTGTGACAGTTTTCTGTCCTATCACTCATTAATAGCATTCCCACTGGTTTGAAAAATAACTGCATATTTGTACCCTTCATTTCTAGTTACTGGAGATGATGGCAAGAGCTTTCCAGTGCTTGGAGATCTGCAGCCCTGAAGCTGGACACCATTGTTTTACACCGTTCTGTCATTCCACTAAAAATTCCCCTTGTTAGGAGGTGACAGCAAGAGTTCTTTCTGCTGGAGTGGTTCTGGGCGTGGGTTTGGATCACCAGTCCCAATAGAATTTCTAAATTCTGTTTTGTTTCTTGAGTGCTATTGCTGCTGAAAAGCTGACTCATTAATTGGAGTATAGGTAATTAAGATTGGAAACAAACTGATAAGAAATTAAACCAGTGTGCATAGTGTCGATGTCCAAGTATCATGGTATTTCCAGGGCTCTAGAAATCAGGCTAATCATCAAGATTTCATCATTCAGAGAGATCAAATTAATTCAGGACAGGAATCAGGCAGGGAGCAAAAGCAGAGACAGAATTCCAAATCTGTCAGCCTGAATCTATTCTCCTTTGGGAGGTAGACTCTGCAAGTCTCACTTGATATTGAATCCCCACAGTGATTCAGTATCTGGGCCGGAATCTGGCTCAGAATCCCAGCTGGAAGATTTCTGAAAATCTATTGAAAAGATGCTGCTTCATGCCACTGAACAGTCCTTAAAAATATTCTTATCTTCCAAAACCTTCTTAAACTATCAATGTTTGAGACCTCCTTGGCCTATTTTCCAATAAAAACAACCATGCCAAGTGGGTGAAAGAAGTAGCTGAGTACCTTGTGGCTGCAGCTGACTCTCCACTTTAGCACACCAGCGCCCTCGTCTGCCAGGGTTTGTTATGTGATGGGAAAGAAGGGATTTCTGAATTTTCAGCCTTATATACATGTTCCTATAAAGTACCTTTACTTTTTGTTTGATTGTTTGTTTTGTTTTTTGGTACCAGGAATCAAACTTAGGACCTCTGAGCTTGCCAGGCAGGCACTGTGCCTCTAAGTTACATACCTAGCCCTAAGTACATTTTATTGAAAAAGAGAAAATGCTCAAAATGTTATTCATTTAATTATATACATAATTGATATTTATAAATGCTATTACAGTTGGAAAGATGTTCATAGAAGATAAAAAATACTTCAGTTAGAGTTAGAAGTAAGTTCTAGTGTTCTATTGCATAATAAGGTGACTATAGATAAAAATAATATGCTGAGCATTTCAAAAGCTAGAAGGAAAGATTTTGAAAGTTCTCACCACAATAAAATGATAAATGTTTGAGGAGATAGATATGTTTACTTGGATTTGAACATTAAACAATGGTTCAACATGTAACAAAACACCACATGGTAATTCAAATGTAGTTTTTATATATAAATTTTTTTTGCCCTGGGGATCAAACTCACGACCTCACACTTGCCAGGTAGGCACTTAAGCCATTGAGCTAAATCCCCAGCCCTATATATCAATTTTAAAAATAAAATAATACATAGTCTCCTGGAATGGAATACACAAAGAAATATGGTCATAGAAGAATAACTTCCCTTACCACATTTCTAATCTTTACAAACTTGGGCCTAAACACAGCAAGACAGAACAGTAACAAAGGGATGGTGGAGAAGAATGAACTATGAGCTCAAGTATTCAAAGTCAAACACTTGAATCTTAAAGTGAATTTGAAAAAGAGTTATTTATTTTTCCAATACACATTTCAAATTTATGGCTTTGATGAAGGAAGGAAGGGAAGAAGGAAGGAAGAAAGAATGAAGGGAAGGAAATCAGGAGGGAGGGAGGGAGAGAGGGAGGAAGGAAACATATAGGGTAAAATGAAATTTTAAAGTGTGAGGAGTATATGACTAGTATTTTGGTTGTGGTGGTAGTATCATAGATGTATGCATAGGTCTAAATTGATCTAATGAGATACATTTGAAATGTGCAGTTTTAAATAATATGCTTCAATAAAGCTTTTTTTTTAAAAAAGAAACATTTAAGTCTTTGCCAATTGCAAGGCTGACTTCAAAAGAAAAGGAATTATTAGGAGATTGCAAGATGGCCGACTGAGTGGCAGCACTGTAAGAGAGCTTCTCTGAGGAAAAAAAAAATAAAAACAACTCAGATGCTGGAATCTGGAAACATGGAGAAAGCCAAACAAAAGGAGAGGAATTCTCACAACCCAGAAAGAAACTGAGGAAAAAGAAAAAGAAAAAAAAAAAAGAAAGAACAAAAAGAAGCATGGAGAGAGGGCCGGAACTGGGGAAGCCCCAATTGCTGTACTCGCACGTCTTAAATTCAGGTGACTCACAATCGAGCTGAGATCACGGCCCTACCGAGAGCGGGGGTTGGTGAGCTCCAGATGCTAGGCTGGGGGAGGCCCTGAGACGGGGAGTGGAAAAGGCCAGTCGAGCTGCGCGAACTTTGCTGAGTGACGGGAACTAGAATCCCCAAACCAGGAGGACTGGCTGGGAGACATTTTGGAGTTGGGCAGGGCCAGCTTGAATCGGGGCCCTAGGCAGTGTCTGCTGATGACTCCTAGTCCAAAGCAGATTGGTGGGATCTGCTCGGGCTGGGCCACGGCTCTGGTTGAAACCCAATAGCCAGGGACGAGGCTTTCCTGGGCCAGTGGCATCCCCAGGGAACACACAAAACTGCTAAAGCATAAACTGGTTGACTGGCAAAGGGGGAAGAGCCAACTCTCAGCCTGCAACTCACAGATCCTCTGCAGACTGAGGGGCGGTACTTCCCAAGCAAGTGCGCTGCGGAAAAACTGTAAGCAAAACGAAAGGCCCAGAGACGTCCACCACCCACCCGTCTGAAGGGAGCTGAAAGCATGACAAGACAGAGAAAGAGCAAAAGGTCCCCCCAACTGCGGAAACAGGGAAAGTGAGTTCAACAGAGGTAAATGCAGAGGAGGTTGAGAGCAGCAAACCTGTAATGTCAGAGACAGCCTCATTGGAAATAAAGAAATACATCTGTGACCTCATCGTCAAATTTAAATCGGAAATTCTAACTCAGGTGAAGCAAAATATAAGACTAATAAAGAAGTCCTGGGTAATCCTCAAGTAGACACAAATGAAAGAATAGAGGAACCCAGAGAAAGGAGAGAAGCCTTTGATAAAGAGTATAAACAAAACCTAGAATATATGAAACAGAACCAAAGAGAATATCAGGAAATTAAAAACTCCAATGAAACCTGGCAAAACCTTTTAACAGAAACTAAAGACAAACTTTTAAAACTTGAAGATAGATTTGCAAAGTATGATCGTGAAAGGAAGGATCTCTTAAAAATAACAAGGAACCAGGAAGCAATGATACAAAGGCTAGAAGATGACAAGAGGATTTATAACCTAAGAATAAAATATGTGAATGAAGATGCAGCAACAAATACAAATGAAATAAAAAGTCTATTCACAGAAATAAT